>JBAMHW010000018.1:28446640-28460329 GCA_037177495.1 Rhadinocentrus ornatus | reverse complement strand
AGTGTTTACCAGCGGTAACGTGTAAACAGTACACAAAAGACAGAACAAAAATAAAGTTTAACTCAAATTTATTTTTTACAAACAATAAGGGGCCATCCTTGTTTTCTCCACCTGTCGTCCTACTCAGAACCAGTTTACCCATACCTAAAATACACCCGCACACCACACAGGCGAAGGATCCCCGTAAATAACCGGCACCCGATGACGGTGCCAACTTAAACCTCACACTCCTGCAAGTAAACACCGCATAGCTTCACGCGAAAGGATCGGGTGTAAACGCGTCTACGGACAGGATAACAGAGATCGTTCGAAGGGAAGTCTTTAAATCTTAAAAGGACAGCAGGTAGCGGTACCCCAAAAACTGCAAAAAGACTAAATTATTACCAAAAAACATTTTAATTTCATCTCTAAAAGCACACATTAATAGACACTATACCTGCAGCGTCGAATCCCCACGCCCAGTCACACTCATTCCGCGGATTGACATCTACCAGACCCCAATCCTGCATTACAAATTACACTTAAAAACTCATCCCAAGATATATAAAATTTAACATATAAAAACCATATTTTATGATCACCGTCAATGTCAACATATACAAGGCTGACGTGGCCCAGCAACACCCTGGCCACTCAACAGGAAACTGGCACTCCCAGTAAAATGCCACTTTCCCTTTTATACAGAAACACCCTGCGGTGTCACCTGCTACACGTATATAAATAATACATGTTATAACATGATTAGCTTTAATCAAGTAATATAATCTAGCTAGATGAGCTGCAACAGCAGCAGACCACTGAACAGGAAGATGTTAGGGTAAGCTCTCAGTCGTTCAGGAGCTTCCATCGTATGTGAAAGGAACAGGCACTCAAACTCATGAACCTGAGCCAACAGGTTTTCTGCGGTTCCTCATTTTTCTTCATGGACCTGAAGCGTCTAGCTCTGATTACTACCTGTCCCTCGACAATATTTGATACTATAGGCATGCAGAAGCAAAGCTCAATTTGAGCTTCTGCTTTATCTCTCCTATATATTCCGAATAATTTAACACTAAATTAGACTTCTTTATTATTCTTTTCTTCTTCTAAACGCAAACTATCGTGGAAGGGGGCGGGGCGTCTTTGGCAGCTAACAGCTAACGTGTTGTTAGCTAGCTACGTGTTTACTTGATCTTTAGCAAATGATTTTAAAATTTAGGTATTTAGTAAAAATGAGTTTAGACTCCCTCTTTCAACAAATTCTATTAACTGAACAGCAATTAACTGAACAGACACAGAAACTTAAAGATGGTATGATTTTCTACTTTGGCTCTTTGCATAAACTGTGGCTCATTGCTGTGTGGATTAGTTCTTCATAGGAACATAAGCTAACTTATGTGATATTTACACAATAAGTCTGACCAGCTTTTCTTTAACAGGTTATTAATCAGTTACCTTCATTTCAGTCAAAGCAGCCATAATCAGAAGCAACGAGAAGATCAAGAGTGCTACTGAAAAGTATGAAAAGACCAAAGAAGAACTTGATAAAAAGGTGAGACTTTTATTTATTTAAATTTTATGTATTTAATTGCTTTTTACTTACTGCTTAAGTGTAAATTAAAAACAAACAGATTACCTTTCATATTTTAATTTATTTGGGCATCTTTCCTCATTAGAATAGCCTCTGAAGTTCAAACTAACTTAATGAATATGAATATGTTTTGAGCAAATATTTAAAATCTGCTATGAACGACTGCAGAAGGTTCAAGCGGCCTTTTTCTACATTTACTACATTTCAGTGCAGGTGAGAGGAACTGTTGTTTGTGTGATGATGCAAATGATTTTAGATTTTGACATTTTTGTATCTGCACAGTCGAGGCTTTATTTCCATAACCGCATTTAATTTGATTTCATTCTGAGGTGCCATTTATGGGATTTTGCATCAGATATAGTAAGAGGTTGTATGATGGATGGGTTTATATATATATTTTTTCTTTACTTTGCACTGTCAGGAGGTAAATGCACAGTGGGGATTGTTTTATCCCAAGGCAGCATTAAGTATTAGTAGCATTTTGCAGGCGATAAAGAGGCATCTATTGGCATATTGATGAGCTGATTTGCTTTATGATTTAAGACACCCAATCTCCAGCATTCAATTCTTCAGCGATTGATTTGACTGCCACTGTAAAATCAATGGCTAATTTCCACCGGATAACATTAGTGAACCCTCTCAGCCTATGTGAGCTATGCTGTTAGAGGCAGGCTCTTTGACCTCTCAGAAATGCTGCGAACTTCCATCCTGTGCTTTTTAAAGTAGACATCGAGTAAAAAGAGCAAATGACTGAGTAATTAAAACAGGATGCTGTATAGAAACATAATGACACCTGGAAACGGTGTTTTTTCTGGCTCCTGGAGACGGAATATTGAAATTGTTTACATGTTTCAGATGTGCATAGTGTGTTTATTGCACAGTGTGTTAACAACTCTTGTGGAGAGATGCATTACAGTTTATGAGGGCTGTTTTAATGTAATTACAGTGTTTAGAGAACTTGGATGGTGATTGCACTCTCTGAAATTGCTTTACGCTTCTCCACTACCATTTGTAAAACAAAAACCTCACTTTTTCCCCTAAGAGCTGAAATAAAAGTCTGAAAACTGAACTGAAGTCATGCTTGAGGCAGGACATTTTCCCTCTGTGTAATTTGCCACCTTTCTTTTTCGAGGAATGCACTGCTGTATAATTACACAGGCTAAAGACGAGGTGAGAAGTAAATAAGGCCATTTTGATGGAAAGATTTAAAAGGAACCCAAAGGCTATGGAAAAATATGTTAGCTATTTCTGTGTATTTGTCACTGGCATGTCTGCACTGTACAATATTTAATTCCTCTGTTACATGTTAAGCGTTAATAATGTCTCTGAACATGTGTCTGTGATATGAGGTGTCCTGACATCCATCCCAATCTTTCGTTTGTGCTCCAGGCTCAGCAGTTGTCCTCACTGAGGCTGCAGAGGGATCTAATGACGAAAAGCGAGGACCAGATGTTGAAGCAAACTGAGGAACTGTTGTGTCAGAGGAACCAACTCAGGGAACGTGAGGTGAGATGAAGCCTGACTGTATTTTTCAAGTCTTACTGGTTATATCAATTATTCATACATTGAAAATACACTAGTGCTGTTTTCATACATGCACTGCACGTTTTTATCCAGTCAGTTTCGATCTTTGAATGGGGAGGGGTTCAGACGGGGGCCTTTCTGTGTGGAGTAAGCATGTTCTCCTTGTGTATGCGTGGGTTCTCTTCGAATACTCCGGCTTCCTCCCACCACCCAAAGACATTCATGTTAGGTTAATTGGTCCCTGTAAATTCTTCCTAGGTGTGAGTGGTTGTTTGTCAGTGTTGGCCCTGCGATGGACTGGTAACCTGTCCGGGATGTACCCTGCCTCCCACCTGGTAGCTGCTGGGATCAGCTCCAACTTCCTCGCAACCCTAAATTAAACTTAGCTGTATAGAAAAGAAATGAATGAATGTTAACGCAAAAAAGCAATCATTTGATAAGGAGCATCTGACAGAATTGTGTCCTGCCTCCTGTTAGTGCTACCGCGATGCATTTTCAACAGAGAGAGCGCATCTCATGCAGCGAACCTGCAACTGTGTATGAAAAGGAACAATGGAGAAAATCTGCACCTAAGTTTGCAGGTGTTTCAGAAATTTGCTGTGCAAGTTTAACTAAAAAATTATTCCTGAATACACCACTAGGTGGCAGCAGTTGTTGCGCCTCATAATGTTTTAATTTATTAAAACCAGTCGATTTTCTTTTTAGACATCGTACTCTCAAGCTAATGTTTAAGGACATTTGTTCACCCTGGTGAGGAGGCTGTGCTGCTCGAGTAGTTTCTTTTCATATATTAGACCCTTTTTAAGATATGTTATGATGAGTATCCATGGCAACAGAAATACTATTTATCAGCAGGATAGACTAATTAAGCTCTCCAAAACCAAATCAGTGAGTGAAATAACACACCAAATCCCACACGAGTTGAAAAGGAAGCAAAGAGGATGTGGCACAGAAGGAGGCATAGAGAGAAAAGCAAAGAGGAAATTTAAACCATTTCTTCCAATTGCTCTTACATTGTTAGCTAACAAAACAGATGAGCTTAAGCACAAACAAGGACACAAAAGAGAGTATGAGCAGAATGAGACAACAAAGTTAGTGGAAAGGTAAAAGGAGGAGGCTCTGCAGTGTTTTTCAACTTGGACATGTCACAGTTAAAGGTCCCATATTATGCAAAATTCACTCTCTAAAGGTTTTCTAACAGTCATATGTCCTTATAGCCTATGAGGCCCAAGATTTAGAAAATTCTGTCACCTCTCTCAATTGCTTGCTCCACTTTTTAGCAAATGTGTGCTCAAACGGGTGAGTCTGAGATCTTTCCCCTTGTGACATCACAAAGGGAAAAAAAAATCCCTCCCCGGCAGTGGATACTGTCATTGACCCATCCCCCCGTGTAGCTGAGCTTACCCTCTAAAATCAGAATGGGCCCAGCCAAATCCTGATGCTTTCCCATTGAGGGGTGAGGAAAGGCACCACTCATGAACATTTAAAAGGTTCAGACACAGAAACAGCCTGTTCTCAGTAAAGCTCACTAGAGCTACTTTTGGAATGGCTGAAATTAAGGACCAAGGCTGAATTTGGGTAATACAGTTTGAAAACAATGTTGTTGGTCCTCTGACACCCATATGAAGTTGTTGAAAATATAATATGGGACCCTTAAGAAAGAGATCTGTACACAGGACATCAAACTCTTAGCAGTCTTAAAAGCTGCTGAAGTTGTCAAAAAGGTTTTTTTCTTCAAAAACATTATGAACACAGCACATTTAGAACCATAAAAAGAAAGAAAAGGGAACATAAAAAAGGAAAATACTAAAATAAAACACTGTTAAATCATTCATATTACTCTGTTAACATCACCGGTGACAGGTGTCTGGCATCACAAGCAGCTGTATCAGGATTATTGTTTAGAGCATTTCACGTGACTCCTCTTTTCATTCCAGGCCAAGATAAGAAGAGAGTCTAAAGAAGAAGAGGAAAACTTCCTTCAAGAGATTTTAAGGTTCAACAGTGACTTCAGTCTTCAAAGGAACGGAGCGTCACTGTTCAAGAGCCAAACACACGCTGAGCTTCTGGCCCTGGATAGGGAGGTGGAATCATTACACAAAGGTCATAAAACACTTTTCATCTTCTTGTCAGACTCAGCCCAGGTTGTATAAGGCATATGTGGGCCTGACTGCTCATCTGTAGTTGATTACTTGTTTCTTGCTGCGTTACGTAGCACGTGTCTGTTCGGGGATGAGATGTTTGGTGTGATGATTGTGAGGGCCTGTTAGTAGCTTTTATTGACTCTCAAAGCATAGCGTTGACTGAGGAACCTGAAACTGTAATATTGGCCAATCTGGTGCCACTTTGTGTCCTTTAACTGTACCAAACATGGTGTTTTACTTCCATTCAGTACTTGTACCCAACAAATTGATGGTTGAACAAACCAAAATGGCAAATTTTGTATGTACAGGGTACATAAGATGGCAGTTAATGCACAAGGTATCTTGAAAAGTTGAGCTTAATAATGGAATAGATCATCATATGAATTGGAAAAAAATCTGTCAATTTAGCTTCCCTGTGACTCAAGCTATCTTGTTATTTAGATAGTTTCTACACAGCCAAGCAGGTAAAATTAGTGCCGTAATGCAAAATGGTAAAGTGATGCACAAGTGAAGGTTTCTCATGTTACGTCCCCGTTTTGGTCTAGGGGTATAGGGACGGAACAGAGTCGGACGCCAGATGAAGTAATAAACAAGATTTAATTGTCACAAATAAGACATATACAATTAGAAATGGGTTCCGAGCAGTTAAATCCACATCCAAGTCCAACTAAAGTAGTCCAAATGAAATCCTATTAGTTATAAATACAACGAAAAGTGTCCCACAACGGGTAATAAGTCACATAAACAAAAGGATCCAAATAGAACAGAAACTTCCCGCCATAGCTTAACCTCAAAACACAAGTTAAATAAGGAACTCAAACAGGGATGGTAGTCTCAACTCAATCAATAGACTTTAACAATACGAATATACCACTTTCTACAAAAGTCCTTTAGCACATAAGAATTGCTTTTACTCCCAGAATAGCAAACTGTTCCACTATCTAGTTGCTCTCAAAGTTGGCAGACTGTGTCCCGCTGTCCACAGCCACACTGAGTGTCTATCCAGGGGCAGGTATAAAGGGAGAGGTCCTTTGGGATTGGCCGTTGTTCCAGGAACCGATCTGTCTGTGAGCCAATCGGAGTGGTCAAGAGGCGGGACTCTGCTGTCAATCTCAATCTGGAGCCGGCAGCAGCGCATCAGACAATCAGCTCCTCATCAGACCGTTATGCTGATCAGCTGACGGACGTAACGCTCACCTCAGAATGCAGTTGGGAAATGACAGCTCCAGGAATATACTTAATAAATGTCGATGTACATTCTAAGCAAGTCAGATGCAGAGTTTTAAGTTCAGAAAGTTCTGTAGCGCTTGCATTTGCTGCATCCGACTGTTTCTCTCTATTTCACGGCCTGGATTCTTTGTAGGAGCTTAGTCTTAGACATCCTGGGGAATGAAGCAAAAACATTAGCTTAAGTTAAAAGTAGCTCAGCTTGTATGTTGTCAGTTTCTTGTTTACCAAGTCGACAAGTTAAACATGAATGCACCTACTATGAGCTTTAAACTTCCTCACAACATAGCACCAGTAACAGAAAAGGAACCCTAACCAAGTGAAGTGAATAAACCCTGGCATGGTTTCAGTCCCAAGGAAAGCTTCACAACCCACTTTCTTCTGTCATCGTTTGATAAAATCCTTGTCTCAGTCTCACTTTTTTCTGACTTAACAAGAAATCCTAAAGTAACCTTAACTAGTTTCACGCTGAATCAGCTTGAAGTGTCAAGCAGCTTATCACAGCCAAGGTCTTCAGCGACCTCCAGGCTGAAATGTACACATCCATCCCCAAGATTCCTTTGATAAGTAGCATCAACATCAGCAGAATCATACTTCAATTGTCAGAATAAAAATGTGGAGGAAATGGTGACCAGTTCCGTGCTAGCAGTGTGTCACGCCATGAAAATGACACTTGGCTGTATTAGTTGAAGTGGAAATTGTTGTGACGCCTCATTTTTTTACCCTGTGCTCGAGTTTGTGTCTTTACATTGCATGATGCATCTGCCTGTTGATCTCATATGGAAACTGAATTTGTTCACAATGTCTGACATTTTAAAACCAATCAGCTGTTTGCATTTTATGATCATTTTTACTGTCCATGCAGCGCTCTCTTACGTGTGACCCCTTCTGCGCTAAGAATGTAAAGTAGTTGTGTGAGTGGAAAGCAAAATAATCAAATGTTGAGTAGAAAATGACCTTATACTGTACATGTTAGATCATGTTGGACAGCTTTCTTTGTGCTGATAAAATTTATTTATAAAAAATCCCATGGTGCATTTTTTTAGACAGTCTTCTCTTGAGCAGTTTATAAGTAAATTCATCACAAAGTTCATAACTTTTTTTACGTGATTATTTCTCATAATTAGATTTTCTTCCCCTCTACATTCAGAGATGGAGCTGATGAGTCGCAGGAATGCACACATGAGCTCTGTGGAGGAAGAAAAAAGGGTAGTCCTGCTTGAACTTCAGGGTCTGGATAATATACGGAAAGGTGAACGTTGCACTGATGTCAATAAATGTATTATTCAAAACGGAATCTTTTTACACCACAAAGTGGATTTATAACTCTACCTTTATAGTTTTAAATACTTTCCCAAAGCTTCAATGAACTAGTAGCAGTTTTTCTCTTTTATTAAGTTTGATGATGATTTAATCATGAGCCCATATGTTGACTTTCTCATGTCTCTGTTGGGAAGAAGCTCGCCCAGTGTTATGACCTTTTTTGAGTCTAGGGGAAAAGGGTGGAAAACAAACCGGGCCGGAGACAAACAAAAGGTCTAATTTTGCATTAAGCATTTTGGGTCAAAAAACTTTATATTCCCCGTGTTGTTCATGAAAGACTTACTAGATATGACATCTGAAGAGACGGATACCTGAGTCATTAATTCAGATATCCGTCAGGGAGGGGGGCTAGAAACATTAAAGTAAGCAGTTTCTCTTATATGAGAAAATGTTCTTTCCTGTCTTCACTCTGTGGACAAGTTGTATTGTTAAAGCTCAATAAACATAATATAAAAAAACTTTATATTCTGCCTAGTACAAATGCAGATTTAAGCACAGTTACCTAAACTGGTGTTAATGTGGTGCTTCAGGTATTTCCATGACCTTTAGAGATTTTCAGGTATGATACCAGCATCGGAAATACTCACAAATACTACCAGGGGGATCGGCGAGTATTTCTGTCTAAAAAACCATCCGATACCATGGAAACGGAATCATAACTTTTTTGTTTCCTGCACAGAAACACAGGAAGTTACCCAATATTGCGTGGTCGTTGTTTTGTGTTGGCAGGTGGAGAAGCAGCTGCACTGTTGTGCTAACATTTAGCATTAATGGTATTGTAGCAATCCTACAGTGATGTTCCTGCTAGTGTTACATAATAAAATGTTCTCTGGATTTGGGAGACTGTAATACAGAGTGTGTGTGGGGTTCATCGACACGTCCTGCCAAACGCTACAGTATGTTAGTAATTTGGCGTCATTACTTATTAGTAAATCCTGCAAGCAAAACAGCGACATGTCTCGAATGCAGGGCTGAAGTTTCCAGAGGAGACATGAATGGAGACTCAAAAACGTTGGTGCCAGAACCAGGACCCTGTTGTCCAATGAGGGGAAACAGGACGTGTCTTACAGTGAGACAATCCCAAGATTTTTCCTGGTTTTGATGTGCCACCCAAACCTCAAATTGTATTCTGATGACTCGAGAACAACACACTCAAACTAATGTCCGTCATGGTGGAACAAAGTTATTTTATATTTGTTTTTTTCCCCTCTTGACTGCAGACCTGGATCAGCAGCTGAGGGAGGCTCAAGCGATGACAGAAACTCTGAGGTTGGGGAGCAAGTTTGTCAGTCAGAAGCATCTCACTGACAACACCTGTCTGAGGTGAGTATCTGAAACTGTAAGAGAGACAGATTTATGTTTCTTAGCACAAAGATGCTGAAAGCAATACTGGGATTTACTTTTAATTACATCATGCCAAAGTATTTTTCTTTAGAGACTTGCAATTGTTAAAGCTGCAAGGGAACACGACAAGTAAAAGATAAAAAAACAAACAAACTAGCAGCAGGAGATTTAGCAGTTCTGTAAGGGATTTATCTCACTAAGGCTTTTTGTGTCATTTTGAGTAATCCTCGCTGAGCAGCTTTGATGTTTAATTAGTTAAAGATTTCGTTTGCTTTGCTGGATGTCAGAATGCTCATCGTACAAAAGCACAGCCGCTGTCTTCTCTCCAGGATTCTGCTATTTCTTTAGTGTAAATGATAAAAATCCATCTCTGTTGGAGCAATGATGGCTGCAGTCACTCTGATGATGTTAAAGGCATAGACTGTATAAATGCCACAATAAAACCCAGCTGTTTCTGTGCCTGTTACATAAAAGGTGTTATTTATGAGGAGTATATGTGAATCATCCTTTGAGAAGTGCTGAATAGACCCGTCAGTTTTGCTTCTGTTTGCAACTCCCACCTCTTTATCCTCCTGGCTGGAGTCCAAACTAGAAGTGTAAATAACAGAGCGTTAGGACCATTTGGCTTAATTAAGGTTTTGATCAGCATCTGCAGTGTATTTCATTTAATCAACAAGTAGGAAAAGGGGAATCTGAGGCTAATGTGATTGATACAGGGAGGTTTGTAAGGGAAATGAATGAGGTGTGTATCTACTTGACAGTTCTGCATGAACTTATCAAAATATTCTACACAGCAACAATTGAAACAAACAGATGTGTAATCAGTAGGGCTGGGTTAAAAAAATCGATTAATCAATTTTTAATCGATTCAAATTAAATAAGCCCAATCTCGATTAATAAAACTGGAGATCGATTTTTTATATGTCTTCATTTCCGGTAACATGACTCTACTCAACGCGTTACTTACCAAGGTTCGGCGAGATCTCAGCATTTATACACACACAACTGGTTTCCTGTGTGCCTCCGTCAAAAATCAGCTTCTTTTACTGAGATAATGTCAAGTTCAGATGTTTTACTCACCAGTGTGAATTATATTCATATGTAAAGTCCTTCGCAGCATGTTACAGCTCATGTTACCAGCTAACACTAAGATCGCGGCACTCCTTTTAGCAGCTAATGCTAACGGTCACTACCACGTTCAACAGGATGTGATGTCACCGTGCGCATAGTTTAAAATAAATCAGATATGCTCATTTAAAGCTACAAATAATCTAGAACAGGTTTACACTTTGTCCTTTTATCAAACAGTAAACAGTCTGATGCTTTTTATCTGGTCTACATGACGGGATGTTATAGCTGCGTCTGCTCAGTCAGCACACACACACACAGAGACATGCGCACACACGGGTTTCCCTCAGAGGACAGAGTGCATGCGTCGGTAAACACATCAACCAGCTGGAAATCGGACAGAAGATTCTCCAGATTTTCCAGATTCTCTCAGCAGGTGTAGATGGAAGCATCTTGCTCCAGTGTGGAGCAGATGGAGGATTTCTCCTGCTCTGGTGTTACAGCAACAGCAACACGCTCGTCACGGGAACGCACACAAGCTGATCAAGCTGAATCTACCGTCATTGAAGGAATTTCTAAGTCATAATACGAGTTTAAATGGATCCAGTATTCTTTGTAAGTTGTGTTAACATCAACACGTTATCTGAGATCTGAACTTAAAGAATATTTAGAGCGACTCAAAACGGTTTAATTAAGACTTTAAAAAAAAAAAGGTTTCTGAAAATGTTTTTAATATTCAAGAAAAATATGCGGTGTTACATAATTAGCTGTAAATTAATCGATATCGAATCACTTCAGGAAATTAGTGACAATACCCTGCCCTATGTTGAAATAAAATTTGTATTCTTAATATTAAATTTTTGTAATGCACCCGGTTAGTGTCCCACTAGCATCTGTTGCTGCAGGTATATACACCTCTGGTGTCCTCTGTTGGCTGCCCTGGATCTGTTCAGTAATTTTGCCCCACAGCATGTTTGTGAAAGCAATTGTATCAACAGACTAGGTGGGGATTGGTCCTTATAGCCATCTTTAACTACAAATACTTCATTAAATTGCAGTTGAATGTCAATATAATACTAGTATTATTATGTTGTGGAACTACAAAGTAATATAATTCAGGTAATAGCTTAAAAACTATCGTAATAACACTGACCCAAATTGATATTTGATCAGAACAAATCGAATCGATACTTGAAATTTGAATCGATACCCAGTTCTAATTGAGACAGTTCACCTGTGTTACCTACCTACCTAGTTCATCAGCTCATTCTACCAAAAATGAGAAAAAAATCTCAGTACCTTAATATATATTATATTATTGCTTATTGACTTTCATAATCTTTTAGCTTAAGTTGTACAGATCATAGAAATATGAAGCATGTAAGGATACTCCAAGAAGTGACTCTACTATTTACAAAAATAAAAGACTCAGGACTGGCGGACCATTTCTATGACAGTTTTTAAAGAGTAAACCAATCAATTGGAATTTTTTTATATGTAATAAATATTTTCTAATTCTAAATTTTGTTTACACCACAGACACACACCAGCACAGTAAACTGGTTTAGTGTGAAGATTATTCTATAAAGCAGAGGGTCTTAGCTGTTGTTTGCATGTGCCTTAGAGAGGCAGGAAGTTATTATGCAGTAGAAGCTGTCGCAGCAGCTGGATTATCATGCTGACTGGCACCTGTGATGTTACACCACTGACATCCTGAGATTAAATATGATTTAAGAGATTTATCTGCCAGGATTTCCCTTGTTTTTCTCGAGTATCAGGGATGTCTCTCTATGTTTATTACAAAAACAACTAGTTTTAAGAGTAACACACACAGCACTACTCCTACTTACCTCAGCTCATTCAGATTTTGGAGAACCTCCTGTTGTGTGGCTATGACAGAACCCAGCTGCTGACTGGCTGTATCCACCTAGAAAAGAAATATAGTTTAATAGTCCGTGCCTTAAAAGCTCCAGTATTAAGTCTAATAAAGCAGTCATAAAGGTATTTTCTTTTATGACTGTTTTGGTAACCTGCCATATAAATAGGAGTGAGAAGACAACAACTCTTTAATGTCTGCTTCATTTAAAGCCAAACAGTATGTTCTTAATATGCTTATCTTTTTGTCTACAGGCATTACAATTCATAAGGATTTTTAAAGCAAGTGTGCAGCTGCTTTAAAATTCCAGTGCAATTATTTATAACCCAACTGCATTTTGTGCAAGTCTGTGTACTGGTGACAACTCGCTCACCTGTCCTGAGCCAGCACTTGCTCCCTTTTTGGCAACCTCATCTGTGAGAACGGAGACATATCGCCGCTGCTCATCCAGAATCATAGCAAGCTGCCGGTGAAGTTGTTTTATTTCCAGGTGGATCCGGTTCTGACCTTCAAACACCTGGCGGATTTCCCGGTCATTCACGCTTTCATACAAATCATCAACTGACGGAGAGACAAATATCCAAGAATAATCAGTAAACAGTTTGTAACACAGTTTATTTTCCATAGATAAAAATTATTTTATTTATTTATTTTTCTACATTTTGTACAAGTTAAAAGTTTGTACATGCCTATCCATTAAATTTGAAAAGGCAGGTGTGTCCAAACTTTTGACTGGTACTATATAGATTTTTTCTCAATAGATTTTTTCCATCCTGTTCAGATCACTTCAAATATTTAATAAAAAGCCAATAAATAAATAAAATCTGATATAGTTTTTGGATGATTAGATGGGACAGAAAACTGACTTGGCTCTCCTTGGACTTTTGGGTGCTCCTTCTGAAACTCCTCTTTCTTTTTATCAAGCTCTTGCTGGAAGTTCTGAAATTCCTCCTGGTACTTGTCCTTCTCTTGTTTAGGAATCTCAGATTCAACTGGGGGCTTCAATGGGAATGACATACAGACACACACAAAAAGCCCAAAGTGAACTCAACAGAAGCTGTGGGTTACATAGTGCACACAGACACAAAACTACAGAAAAATAAAGAGGTAAATGACAGAGGGACTGGAGGTATCAAAAACTCAACAGAATGGTAATTACCGGCTGCTGGCCTGGCTCTGTGAGTCTGAATAACAAGAAGGACAGAACATCGTGATCATCTGATGGAGGCAAGAAATTGTCAATTAGAAATCACAAACAAGCAAAAACTAACTAAGGGCTTGTAAATACAAAGTATTACCCTCATAAAATCATGCAGATGATTATGAAAATATCATGTAATAAATTTGTGTATTTTCTGTAAGAAAATAGAAGGAGCTTTGAACAAACTTCACATTAACTATCTGTATAATTGTCACTGAGTGAAGCAATAATATTAAGGCTATCACATTATAACAAAGAATTCAAGTAAATAAATAAACTTAAAAGAAAATCATCAGCTTCTCTTGAAAGAATTACCCAGTTACTGCCTCTTTGTCAATTTAGGTAACTAATTTTGTACGTCAGCTCAACAAAAAAACATTACATGCATTAAAATAAATAAATAAATTAAAAA
>JBAMHW010000018.1:28429759-28446540 GCA_037177495.1 Rhadinocentrus ornatus | reverse complement strand
TGGAACAAACTGCCAGTGGAGATTAAACTTTCACCAAATGTAGACATTTTTAAATCCAGGTTAAAAACATTTATTTTTTCATGCAGCTATGCATGAATTCTGCACGGAATAACAGAGACACAGGGAACTTGGTCAAGATGGATGACTAGATGAACGCTGCATGTTACCAGAAAATGTAGGACAACTTGTACCCATCAGTCCAGAAGCTGCACATGGGACATACTTGGACATTTCAGCATGAGCAGCCAAGTCCACCCATAATTGGCTAGAGAAGAAAAACACAAAGGGGAGATCTTAAACATGCAGCTCATGTAAGACAGCCCAAGAATTTACAGGAACTGAAGGCTTTCTACAGAGAAGAAAGGACAGTTTTACCATCTTAGAAAAAGTGCCTCATCCACAACTGCCAGACAAGGCTTCAAGCTGTCAGTGATGTTAAAAGAGGCAATGCACGGCATTAAAAACTAGGCTATGTAAACTTTTTATTAGGATATTTTGTGTATTAGTTAAAAAGAGCAAACACAATTACCTGTATCAGGCAGCATCGTTTTCCAAAGCACCTTTCTTTCATAAAACATTGTTTTTTAAAAATGATGATTTGTCAAAAATTGCCTGTAGGTTTTTAAATGGTTCAAAATTAGCTGACAGTGAAGGCCATAGCTTAAAGTTCACAAGCAACAAACTATTAAGTAACCCTTTATGCTCAAAATGGAAGCCAAACCAGGCATTTAATAACTGCAAAAATGTTATTATTAGTGGAAGAGTCCTACAAATCCATCCATCCATCCATCCATTTTCTGCCGCTTATCCGGAGTCGGGTCGCGGGGGCAGCTGCCTAAGCAGCGAAACCCAGACTTCCTTCTCTCCGGCCACATTCACCAGCTCATCCGGAAATCATCTCTTTCAAAGAAATTTAGCAAAATTCGTTTATCCACTTTCTTATAACGGTCTAATAGGGATTACAGAGGGTAATCACTTCTTATTAAAGATGACTGAAAATACAAATAGCATTTCATTGCTGAGTTAAAGGCTGGAGATCATAATTTTAAGGAAAAAGGCATCATTTATATGTATGTATTTACAGCATTAATAATCATATTTATAATTGTATTTCTAATTTATTTCTATGTGTAATTTTTAATTGTAATTCTAATTTAAACTTTTTTGTATTTTAGAATAATTTTTAACATAATAATGACCTAGAATAACATCATAATCTTTCACTTTCCTTTCTTAACTGACTTGGTCCAGCCTGCCTCTCAGCATCACTGTAAATCAGGCCAGTGGGTAACATGTCGCGTTCATCCATCAGCCTCATTAAACATATTTGGTCCTTCGTTACCTCTGGGCTTATTAGCCTCAGGAAGTGCTGAGGATGCGGCTTTGAAAGAGAGAGCCGCCCTGGCAGTCATTCTTATGATCATCCATTCTGAAGTGAGACCATCAATCCTGTCCTCAACCGCTGCAGAGTCTCTTTAAAACGCATATTTTTTCTCTGTGCTTATTGATTGTTGGAAATTGAATGCATGTCAATTTGAATGAGTGCTACAGTCATTTAAAAAGTGTTCAGTGTGCAGAACGGGACGGCTGCTGGTGTAGATTGCTGGCTGTCACACAGAGGAGGTCTTCAGCCGGAGTCTGCAAAGAGGAGATGGATGATTTGACAGCTTTATGCGTTTTTTTATGTGTGATGTAGGATTTAGTTCACTGAAATATTACTGCTAAAGTATATTTGAGGGCTTATTTAGAAATCTGCTCTGCAGAGATCTTATAAAGAAAAAAAGAAAAAAGCAGAAACCTGCAATATAAAAAATGCCAGCATGTGTTTCGCTGCTGGAAACATTATAATGCTGTTTGAAAAAGAGTACGCTCACCTTGAAGAGAAAAAAATCAGATTTATTAGTTCCACAGAGACATATGAGTTAAAACACTGCTGTAGGTTTCCAAACTGTGAAAAAGGCAATTTAAGTTTGGCTGTTTTATTGTTTCATTAACTTCCAATAACAGCAGCTTTTATTCACTTCTTGTGGCACTCAGTGTGGATCCTTCACACACCTTCCACAACACTTCTGCCATAGATGTTGGTGGTTCATCAAGAGAAAAACTGAAATTAGTAACCCAATTTCATCTACAGTATGTTTATGAAATCATAGTATAAAGCTTTTTCTGTTCCCACAAGAGGAGATTTTTTTTTTTTAACCCCGTTTGAGCCGTGTATAAAAACAAAAACAGTTAAAATAAAATAACAATGTTTCAGTGGCCTTGCGATGGACTGGCGACCTGTCCAGGGGGTACCCTGTCTCTCGCCTGTTAATTGATGGGCTAGGCTCCAGCTTCCCCATGAGCCTTAACTGGATAAAGCGGTACAGAAAAAGAATGAAATAAAGGTTCCAGTATGAGGATTTAACAGTTGCTTTGAAAAGAGATAGCAAATAGAAATGCTTTTAACTGCTGAGAGTTACATTAGATCTGCAGTTTTCTGGGAGTTTGTTTCGCATGTGAGGAGCAAAAAAGCTGAACGCTGCCTCTCCATGTTTAGTTCTGACTCTGGGAACATAAAGTAGATTTGGCTCCCATGACCTGAGGGGTCTGTTTGGTTCATAACGAACCAGAAGATCCTGAATGTAAACCATTCAGTTCTTTGTAAACTAACAGCAGGAAGTCAGTGTAAAGATCTGAGGACTGGAGTTACAGTATATGATCCACTTTCTTGGTTCTTGGTTTTTGATGCCAAAGTCACAAAATTATTTAAAAACAAAGTAAAGTAACAAAAAGTCTCTTTCCAACTAAATCCCTTCTGCTCTGTAAACAATAAATAAATCCTACATATTAACTCTGGATGGATGTCTCACACATATGGGAAAGGCTAGAGGACCCCTACCTGGATTTGGGAGGCTTCTTTATGGATACTACATTATTAATATGTTTTTTAATTATTTTTTTTAAACTTGAGAACAATGGTTTAAAACATGAAGCTAGGTTTGACTTCCAGCTGTTCTTTAGCAGAAAAGCTGCGGTTTGAAACAAAGATTTTTGGAATAGTGAAAATAAAAAAATAAGACCCTTCTAGAAGGGGTGATATTAGTTCTTCTGATTCTAATTTTAGCTCTTTAGTTTTTCAGGCATTAATCTGGAGGCAGTTCTGTTCACACTAGGCTACAAAGTTCTAGTTAAGTTCTCAGTACCCCTTCTCATCACCGTTGTTACGTCCAACAATGGCTGAACTGTCCGAGAACTTCTGTAGATGGCAGTGTGTGGTGTAGCGAGTGAACTCAGCGGTGTATATGGTGAAGAGGAGAGGAGCCAGTACAGTCCCTTATAGCTTCTCGGCGCTGCGGATAATTATGTCAGACACACAGTCTCTGGACCGCACAAACTGTGGCCCGCTGGTCAGGATGTCCAGTGGCGCACTGCTATGTGGTCCAGCTTGTCCCCCAGAAGTTCTGACTGGCTGGTATTGAAAGCACTGGAGAATTCATAGAACATGATCCTCACAGCGCTTCAAGACCTCTCCAGGTGGGACAGGGATCTCTGCATGAGGAAGGTGACGGCGTCCTCAACCCCAGTGTTTGGCTACTATGCAAACTGCAGAAAATCCTCTGTAGATCGCACCACAGGATGCAGGAGGTAAAGGACCAGCCTCTCCTCAAGGTCTTTACCAGGTGAAATGTCAGGATCACAGGTTGATAGTGGTTGAAGTCGGTGGGGTGAGTGGTAACAGACGATGTCGTCCACAGCTGTGGCAGCCTGTACGTAGCTCATCCGGAGGGATCCCAAGGCATTCCCAGGCCAGCCGAGATGTAGTCCGTCCAGCGTGTCCTGGGTCTTCCCCGGGGCATCTTTCCGGTGGGACGTGCCCACTGAGAGTCCATTCTATTTATTGTTTTTGTTTTATTTAAAATTTCTTCCAGTTCCAGTGTAAAATGTTCTTTAGAAATGAAAGCTTATTGATCTTTGAAAGGGTGTACTTGCATTATTATGTCATTATCATTATATTAGTTGAAAATGGTCTCAAAATGACAATATTATCGCTTATCGCAATCATTTCTGAGAAAATTTATCGCACAGCAAATTTGTTATCAGACAGGCCTACTTAGTGTGGATGTCCTGCAGATGTGGCAGCAAGACACCAGTAATTTTTCTGCAGGTGTCTATGCCGCTCAGTTCGTGTCTCCTCTGCTGTGCGTTTACCAAACCAGGAAGGGGTGCATCACTGGAGCATCTTTAAAACACGATCATGGCAGAGATGGGGAGGTTCACCTTCCTCGTCCTGTGGAGGAAATTAAGGTGTTGTTGGACCATCTAGGACAGCTGTGGTGTTGATTCTGAAGATCATGTAACTTTTTCTCCACAGTGACAAAAACCACTGACTGTGGTCCCATTAACCACATATAAACAATAAAATTAAACAATTGCACTTAAAATTTGACCAGTTCACCTGCTGTGGCCTGAACACCTTCCACCTGGTCTTCATGGACTTGAATTATGTGCCTGTCTATGCGTGATCAAATGTCACAAGTGGGATTGCTGCAGAGGCTTTTGTCATGAGGTTTTGGACTTTTGCCTCAGACAGACGACTTCTCATGGCTGTTTTTATGTTCTGGAGGCTGAATCAGTGCTGTGCTTCCACAAAAGAGACTAGATTTACAAGCAGCACCTCAGCCAGAGTTTTGAAATCAGGGAACATTTTTCCAAGTGAAGTGATCAGAAGCGGTCCAGACTGAGGGGTCTCCTGATCCTGCAAGCACTCGCTTCAAATACCCCGGGCTGCGCTCCTTCTGCACCAGTAACTCAGCTGCACCGGTCGTAACCCGAAGGGGTCATTTTTCCGAGCCAACGAGGTCATGCATAGAGAGAGACGATAGCTAATTAATATGCTCACTCGCTACCAAGTGGTCAGGGCTGTAAATTGCCATCTGTCAAAATGACTGATGGCCTTTAGATTTTTCTCTCACGTTTTAAAACGCTGGTCAACGACGGAAAAAACTGGGTTGACGCAACCCCTGCCTGAGACACATGACATGACGTAATTCATGGCAAACCACTCAAAGCATTTTGTGACTATGAGGTTTGAACCTTAAAGGAGATAATCATTTATGTTTACTGAATTTTTGGACTCTGGCTCTGCTGAATGAGACATTAAAGACCCACTCCGGTGAAAGTCTGTGTTTCATGTTGTTCACATGTCCATGTGGCATTTATCTGACGCTAGAGGACATATCTTGTGAAAGATTTGATCAAAATGGCTTTTTTGAGTATTTCTGCATTTAAATCATTGTGAAGCTATGGCGGACAGAAAAAGGCGAGTTCAGACACACACTCATTTACACGTCATAACCAAACAGGCGGGGCTACGAGCTCCTGTCTCGCCCTCTTCCTGTTTTGACTGAGGACGAAGAGATGGCGTATCCACATGTTATGTGCAGTAGCGGGTTAAGATAAAAGCTAAACACGTTAGCTTTTATTATTTACCGAAAAACTTTGTAGTGAGAGAGCAACGGATTAGGTCACAACAATATAACAAAGCACTCGTTGGTTTGCAGTCAACACTTCAGGAAGACTTCTTTACCAACTGGCAGCAGAAAAATATGGGTTTTACCTGCAAGTCAAAATTAGAGCCTTCTATCAGGACAACATCAAGTGGAGATTCTGTGTGTTTATCAGTACGTTTATTTTTCTGTAAGGTGCATAATCCAACCGAGCCTGCCTGTTAACATTTGCTAACATTACAAGTTGTGTTTCTTGCTCAGTTTTACTCAACAACAGCAGCAAACACACAAGCCTTTTCATGTCAACCGGCTGTCAGTGTAACTCCAATATATCTTGACCATGCGGGTTACTGGTCCGTCTTCTAATCAGGAGAATACACAAACTAAATGAATAACTTTTAAGCGTTTTTTTTTCTCCAGTAGACAAAATAAAAGTTGGAGATCACAGACTGTCAGATTCTCCTCCTGGATACAGATCTGCATTCCCCTCAGCGGTATTATTACTGAGCTGCTGCTCCATACCTGTCAATACTCCTGTTTTGGGCTGAAAACTCCTGTTATTTACCCGTCTTTTCCAGGTTTTTATTTTCCCGTAAATCTCACGTATTATGCGGAGAGCAAATAAACCAAAAAAAGTTCCGACACGAGGATATTTTACCGTCTTTCAACAAAATGTTTTTTTTTTTTTCAACCATTTTTCCAGACTGAGAAAGGAGCTGGAGATGTATGAAGATAGAGAGTTGGAGCATCTGAGACACACACTCAGCTCAGAAATACAACTTCTTCAGTCGGTAAGTTGCTTTGTCATAAAAAGGTCATTTTCAGATGATAACACTAGTTTGTTTTACACTTGTCATTAAAATCAGGGGCAGAAAATACAAACCTAAATACAGAACCGAAAGAAACACTTCCTCTTTCTCCAGAGGGTTGTTTGTAGACTATTTGTTTGTTTTGTATTTATTTTATCTTATTTACAGAGGATGGAGAGCAGCCTGGAAACTGAGCAGCAATAGGATTGAGTCACTGATGATTCAGGAAAGTTACCAACATGTTGGTGAATAGAAAAAATGGACCAAGAAGAAAGAAAGTTTTGTAATAAAACGATTGGTTGTACTTTGATTTTTACTGTAAACGGTTGCATTAAATATAGATATAATATAATGGGTATTTTCATTTAACAATGTTATTTTTGAAATTTGACTTCAAGAAAAGTGACCAATATGTGCAAAGCTTGATGAATAAAACTGAATTTAGACAACAATGGCTTTTGACACTCATCTGTGTCCCTGTAGTATTCTCATATAGATGCTGTTGAGGAATTTTTAGCTTCAAGGATCACACAAATCGGTTAGAACCAAATTAAATATTTATTAAGAGGTTAGAATGAATTAGAGTCACAGCCAACAAGTCAGCTGTTATACCGCGCGCGAGCAACAGGGCTGTGGGTAGCAAAACAGGAAAGTATAGTTTAGATTCTGAGAATAACAGAATTTATCCTTATCCGCTTCTGCGTAGAGCAGAGGCGAAAATGTCTCAGTCTGGTTCAAACTGAGTCCTTCTACCACCTGAGCTCTTTAGGGGAAAAACCCGCTGAGGTGTGCAAAAACAGATCGATTGTAACGTGCACACAATTTAAAACTGTGACAAAAAACAACTTTCACACAAGCGCAAACCTTTTCCAGATGTCATAAGCACAGTAACATGCGCTCTGAAATAACTTAGTATAAATGTTCCTTAACAATGCTCTTTTGATTCTTCCGGGTCATCAGGGCTCACACACTTGTGCTAAGTCTCACTAATGAGCCAACCCATGCCACAATGTTCAAGCTTACTGGTTTAAATACAAGGAAATGACAGCATCCAAATCAAAAGAATTAAAACTAAATAAATATTTAAAAGAAAGAAAATTAATCCCCAAAAAAATATTTAGGTAAATAATGAGAAAAAAAGCAGAAAGGGGGAAATTGTGAAAAATAAATAAAAAGAGCAATAAAATCACCAATAAAAAGAAGAAATCATAGAAAAATTAAAGTGAAAGAAAACAATAATAATAATAAAAGTCTGCTCAATATCCCATGCACCACATGTTTAAAAAAATTAACTAACTTTCACTTCTAGCTCGAGAGCCTTAATAAAGTTAAAACTGAGTTCACTCTGCCCTCTAGTGGACCAAAATTAGTAATGCAGCATCGAGTCAAGAAGAGACGTTGCAGCCTGTATCAGCACTCCATCATACGGCATGTAAAATAACAACTTCATTTTTTTTATTCTATCCTTTTTTAGTCAAAGGTCATTAATGAAAGAAAAAGCTCGTTCTGAGGCCAGACGTCAACATTAAGGAATAACGTTAGTTTGATTGAATGAGCTTCAGGATGATCCACATGTTTTGAGGGGTTTTACTTCCCATTATTTTCTTGTTTCTCTTTCAGGAATGTTTGAGGAGAAACTCAAAGGATGCAGCATGTGGGGAACTAAAGGTGGCAGAATAGGTTGGCAGGAGACATTACAGGAATATAGAGAATAGTTAATCTTTTAATACATAATGGGAGGAATGTGACATACAATTTATCAAGATTAATCTCTCTAATTAGAGGATCTCCTAATAGGATGATTCAGAATGTCAGTGGTTACCTAATGAGATTCTGCAATCTTCCCAACCTTGGCTTCGATGAGCTCTGTGAGGATTAAACCTTGCTTTAAATGCTGCTGAAAAACACGGACTTTTGGGAAAATCAAGTCAGGTGGAAAACAGTGAAGACAGCTGTCAGATACTTCCTGGTGTTTCATCCTTTGGCTGAAGCAGACTCAGGAAAACAGATGTTTATCAGCTCCAGCTGTTGGTGTCTGTGTATCAAGTGATTTCTGTATACATTTTTAAGATTTATTATTAGATATTTTTTCATGTTGCTATGGCAACAGGTAAAATTCCAAGTCATCCCAGGACATCTCTACGTCTGAAATATCATACCTAAAAGAGATAGCTTAGGAATAGTTTTAAAGCTCATCTGATATCAGTTAAGAGAAGCTTTTTTTAAGATGACCCAGCATCTAAATCCGTAATTTCTGAGTACTACAGTTTATACAAGCATCTCGTTAGCCTACGATAGCTGCGCATCTGACAGCTAGCTAGCCAACTTTGCAACCATTAAAAAACAAATGCATCTTCTCTGGATGCCAGAGACTGCTGAATATTTAAGGATAAGATGAATGAGTTGATTAATTTAGTAAAAAGCCACTCTGCAGATATTAAAGGCCTGCATGCTTTCAGAGAATCAGATTTACTGACTGGTCAGTGCACTAATCACATGCTGTAGATGATCTGAAGATGGTTTTTATCTGCAGTCAGCATTTTGCTCTGTTTCTCTTCATTTTCCCTGGAAACAGGCGGGAAGACCAGGCGGCCATAACTGAACAAGCCTGAACCGATCTTCCTCCTCAGCCTTCATCTTCGACATTCCATGTTGCCTTGTTGGCTTATTACTGTCTGATAATGAGTCCAGAAATCATGATGATTTGAGCCAGTCTGAGAGATGTCAGAGATTTCTGCTTGTTTTCCCCAGTATACAAAACCTAAAGTTAAATACTTGGCAATAATTTTAGTAAGTCATTATGGCTTGGGAAAGGGGTAATGGTTCATTTCCATATTTGAATATTTGTAGAATAAACTCATTGTCCACTTTATCAGGTCCACCAGTTTAATTGTTTAACATGAATATCTAATGAGCCAATCACATGGCAGGAACTCAGTGCTTTAGTCATGTAGACATGGTGAAGACGACTTGCTAAAGTTCAAATTGAGCATCAGAATGAGGAAAGAAGTAGATTTAAGACTTTGAACGTGACATGGTTTTTGATCTGAGAATTTGTTGGGATTTTACACACAAGCATCTCTAGGGTTTTCAGAGATGGTCTAAAGAAGAGAAAATACCCAGGGAGCAGCAGTTGTCTGGACCAGAATCTTGTTGATGTCAGAGGTCAGAGGAGAATGGGCAGACTGGTTGGAGATGATAGAAAGGCAACAGGAAGTCTAATAAGCACTGGTTCCAAGGATCCGAGTTCAGTGGAAACGAAATTAAAGCCTGGATGAATCCTGTCTCAACCTATATCATTCTGTATCAGCAGTTCAGGCTGCTGGTGTAATGGTGTTGAGGACTTTTACTTGGCCCACTTTGGGCCCCTCAGTTTCAACGTGGCCTGGTTTAACCAGCCCAGCCTACCGGAGTATTGTTGCTGACCATGTCCATCGCTTTATGACCACAGTGTAGCATCTTCTGATGTCTACTTCTAGCAGGGTAATGCACCATGTCCTTGTTGAATCTACGACACCAAGAATTAAGGCAGTTCTGGAGGGAAAAGGAGTCCAACACAGAACTGGCTAGGTGGATCTGATGAAGTGGGCAGTGGTTGTAGAACTACTTACTTCTTGTTGCATTTCCTCTTTCAATATTTGTTAACAAGTTATACCTTAAACATACTATAGCATCATACACAAACCCATTACAAAACAGTGTTCAAGAAAACTTTATTTAATTGTTGACATGGTCAAAGTATCTTTCTGCTCTCGTTTTGTCCACATGACACTCATCCACACACAAGACATGCGTGCTGTGGCTCTGCAGGTATCCCCTGACTCCTCAGCTCAGTGGTAAAAACTTCAATGATGCTGTTACTCAGCTGGCTGTTGCTCTTGGTTGTAAGACAATCCTGATCTTTTGGAAAATATGCAGAACTTTCTCCAGAAATTTGGAGTGATGCTTCTAGAAGAGGAGATACCAAAATTCAGTGAGGAAATAAAAGGCAGATCTAAAGATGGTTGAATCTCCGCAGATCGAGTTTAATCTCAGCTATGACTGAAGAGTGATGAAAGACTCACCGTTGCACACGGCCAGTTTGTTCCCTATGTACTGACTATTCCACATGTATCCTGTTTGCTCGCTGCATTCATCAAACAAGCGACTCCTTCTTATGAAACCGAAATCATAACCCTGTGGAAGAAAAAGCCTGTTAATTTAACTTCATCTTTTGGCACCGAGTTAAAGCACTTAAACTGAGCAGAGCTTGTTATATCATCTTTAAACCACTTACAGAATTGCACAGAGGTTTGCAGTAGCGCTTGTAGGCAACTGTGACACACACCAGCCCCCCATTACTGGGAACTTCAGCATGGCGACACTGCTTTGGCTCGGCATCCTGGCATTCTGGAAGTCAATAAATACTTCATAAGTGCAGATTATAAAACATTTAAATTGCCGGACGTCCAGTTTGAGTGAACCTTTGCTGTTTCAGCTCTCAACCCTGACACTTTGAGAGCTGGAGAAATTTGCAAACATGATGAAACCTGCAGCTGCACAGCCAACATATGCAGGAATTACATGAAAAGCTATTTTACAATTCTGATCTTAAAAGTTCATTTGTAGACATAAGATTATTTAATTATGATTTACCGATTTTGCAAATGCTGCCATGTTAGGTTGCCTTTTACCTCGACACTTTGGGAAAAAATGACGCGCACCCAACTGAAATCCTTCCTGGATGAACATACTTTTTTAGGTGTTCCAGTCTAAACCAGTGTAAACCACACAACTTGGTGTTCTTCACAGCTCACGGGTTTGTGGAGCTCAGCAGCGATTTGTATCATAAGTGGAAGTGGAGTTCTTACCATCACCTCCTTGGGGGCCATATAACAGATTATTAATGTTTCATGAACAGCCATCAGATGATTTGGAAATGTTGCTTCCATTTCAGATCAGTAACGTCCATGAGGAAAACTTCCATGAATTGTTTTGCCTCAGACTATCATCCACAGCGGGCTGCTGGTAGTTTTGAGCCGCAGAGGAAGCAGCTTTTGGAGTCTTTCAAAATCCACTTCCACTATCCTCCTGTTGACAGAAGTAGTCCTAAGCCTTAGATTGAATGAGGTTTTTCTTAGTAATAAAGTTTAGGCCTCGAATCATAGAGAAAGGTCCCTAAAGAGGAATTACATGTTGTGACTTTAAATTGACATCATTGTTTAAATATAAGTCAATATTAAGTCTGGATATTAGATTATTCATTTGGGAACTTTGTCTCTGAAGGTTCTGAATGAGGAGACATCATGGCATCTCGTGGTCTATACGCTCACCATCCACTTTATCAGGTCCGCCTCTTCAACTGTTAACACAAATGTCTAATCAGCCAATCACAGGGCAGCAACTCAGTGCATTTAGTCATGCAGACATGGTCAAGATAACTTCATGAAGTTCAAGCTGAGCATGAGAATGAGGAAGAAAGGAGATTTGATCGTAGCATAGTTGCTTTTGTGTGTTTTCATACACAACCATCTCTAGGGTTTTTACAGAGAATGGTCTGAAAAAGGGAAAATATCCAGGCTCAGAGTTTGGTGGAAACATCATGAAAACATGGATTCATCCGGCATTGTATCAACAGTTCAGACAGTTGGTGTTTGGAGGAAATTTTCTTGGCCCACTTTGGACCCCTCAGTACCAACCTCAGTGTTGTTGCTGACCATGTCCACCCCTTTATGACCACAGTGCAGCATCTTCTGATGCTACTTGCAGCAGGATAATGCTCCATGTCACAAAGCTCAGATCTTCTCCACCTGTTTTCTAAAACATGACGATGAGTTCACTGGACTCCAACGGCCTCCACAGTCACCACATCTCAGTCCAGTAGAGCAGCTTTGGGATGTGGTGGAACGGGAGATTCTTATCATGGATGCAGCCGACAAACCTGCAGCAACTGTGTGATGCTGTCATGTCAATATGGAACAAAACCTCTGAGGAAGGTTTATAATACTTTGTTGAATCTATGATACCAAAAATTAAGGCAGTTCTGGAGGAAAAAGGGGTCCAAAGTTGCACTAGCAAAGTGGACCTAATAAAAGACCATTGAATGTAAAAGTTTTCTGATTTTATATCATTCAGTTGTGATACGTTTAGGACTTGGCATAACTTTAAAACATTCATGAAAGTTTTAAGGTGGATTTTCACTTGCAGAATGTAAATTAAATATATGTCATACTGTGTGTGGATAATTTTTTTCTGCCTTTTATTTTCAGTGTGGATAGGATGGTAGGTTTAGGTAAAAATAGCTTAATTACTAAAATTTAGCAAATAAATATGGATGAAATGTTATTTTCACAAGATAACTGCTGCATAAGAATGATATGATGAAATATTAGTCTGATCAATAAATTTGCTTTCTCTCTCTCTCCTGCTTCAAATGTTTGAAACTTTTTCAACATCCGAGGCTGATCGTGCTGTGTTGTTGTTGTTTTTACAAATTTGTCAATAAAATTAAGAAAACTTGCCTTTTTTTGTAACAAAAATTGAATGACATCCACAAAAACATTGATAATCTCATCAGAAGTATTGCGTAACTCATCAGAGTGGGTAGTTGTCATGGTAACAAGATGTTCTCAGAAAGATGCAGTAAAAGAACAAACAGAACCACGTTCCTCTGGCTCATCCTCCTACCTTTCAGCTGGTGTTTGTGCAGCGTTTCGGTCAAATTCCTCATGTAGTTCAGCAGTGCAGCTCTCTGATGAGCGCTCCACTGCCATGGGGGCTTCTCACCACACTCTGCTGCCTTCTTTTGGTCAAAATTAAGTACTGCACTTAGTTTTTTCCTGCCTGATGTGGTGTTGGGTAAATAGCAGCAAAAACTATGATCTACATTATATGCTGGTTGGATAAATATTTCCAATTTACCTTTAGATCAACTGACAGACGCTCAAAGACCTGAGTTACAGTTCAGAAGCACGGTTTCCTGAGCCCCAGAGGAGGACAAGACTGCAAACAAATACAAAGAATGAACAGAAACATCAGCTGTATGCAGTATAAATTCACTTCGTTTCAAACGCAGATAGCTGACATTACCAGATAGTGAACAAAGCAAAGTTAGTGTCGCTCTCAATGCCATGGCTGATTTGGATTTTCTGCCCCAGAACTGAAGGCAGAAAACGCTTGCAAGTAAATTTATTTACTCATCTCTGTGGGGGGAGGGCAAAGTTTACAGAACTGGCAAATACTTCAGCCAACTTTTTCCAAACGTCCACCTTTAACCTGCAATGTCAAACAAACCTTTGCTCTGATCTCATTTCCAGTATCTCCAGAGATTGTTGTGGTGATTTCTCAGAAGAGAATTTCCAGTGTGTCTGTTCCTGCTTTGAGCTGATGGGGGAGCTGGCAGCACACTCCCATGGCAAGCCTTGCCATACACTCACACTCTCTCTGCTGTAATAAGGCGTTGCACTGTTCTTCAAACAGGATGTCACCACTGCTTCTTAGTTGTGAGCCCATTATGAAGCCAAATGCTGGCATGAGACTCACAGATGTACACCCACTCACATCCACACACACAAGCCAATCAAACCCACTGGGTGAGTCAGTGTCAGTCGGCACGTTGAGCAACGAAGGATGACTGTGTAAATAATTCACAGTGGATGTTATTCATTATGGATGTCTGACAATTTCAGTGCAAATAAATTATTGAGGCTTTTAGGAAGAGTGATTGAGCTCATGTAGAAAAATTACCAAGAGTCTGGTATGAGTAAAAGTAAATGAAGTTTATTACAGGAGAAATATTGAGTACAGATTTACTTGCAATTTAAGAGCGGTCTCCTGACGCTACGAGAAGTCAGGAGAGAACTCTGGTCCACAAATCAGAGACGAACAGTCTCATTCGTCTGGTTCCCATTACAAGGTCAGACTCAAACCTGATAAAGTCAGTGAAAAGAGACTGAATGGTGGCACTCTCTTAGCAGTTCTCAGAGGGAAATCACTCACAAACAAGCTGGTATCCTAAACTACTAGTCTTATCCTGCATGTGTGCTTCTTCGAGACACTCCCATACCAAAGGTCTGGGAAGAGAGTGGTCAGCCTGACCTCATACAGACATGCACTATAACCCAGCAGAAAAAGAGTAACTTCAATGTTCTGTAATATACGGAATGGATTAACAATAATAATTGAATAAAAAGAGTGTGATTATTATACATGACATCATTAAATGAGTTTATATGAGTGATGATCATGATACATAGTAAAATTACCATTCATATAGAGATTTGCCTTTTATGCTTGATTTGAGGAATAAAGATTAGTTTTTAAAATGGACCTGGAGCGCTGTTATTGTCTTCTTATCAACATGTCCTCTACACACCTTGTTTTTTTATTCAAGCTTTCCTTTGTCGTCTTTTCATCTCATAAATTAATGGGTTTTTATGTCTCAAATTCACTCTGTGAAATCTTCTAACGATGGTTAGGTCATTAAAGCTTAAATCTGAACATATTGCAGTGGTTTAAACCAGTGGTTCCCAACCTGGGGTCCTGGACCCCCCAAGGAGGTCCACCCAAAGAGCTCAGGGGGTCCCAAAGACTTTGAACACTCAGAGGAATTGTGATTAATGTCCACACATTGTCCCTATTTTAAGAAAAAAGTAAGGCTATATGTTGTTAATTTACTTTTGGCTTTATCAAAGAATAATATCAGCCTGAATACAGTTTTTATGGTGAGAATCTGCATTTTGAAATAACAAAACCAAGCATGGTTTCAGCACGGGGTGGGGCAGGGGGTCCAGGGCTTTTTAATATTTGCAAGAAGTGTCACCAACGGCGATTGCTGTTGTGAACTTGTGTTTATTCACAATTATTCAAAGATACATCATGTAAATGTAAAACTAACAGGTTGTGCTTCGTTGTGGAACATGAATACTATATTATATTTAGATATAGTCGTAGTACTACCAGCCCAGACACGGATTTGCCCTCCTACTGCAAACATGGCAGCATCTGTGATAATTCACTGTACACGTGTTGCTTGAAGTGTGCGTCAGAGGAGGAAACATTAACATGGACTCCTTTTTCTTCTCAGTTGTACGTTGGAGTATAAAACAACAACAACAAAAACAACTAAAGGAAAGAAGTCATTCAGGAGCGTTTGGGCCCCATCTGTACACAATTAATGGAGCATCATGAAGAGGAAAATCACAACAGACTGCTATCATCTTGGACAATAAGAATAGATATAGACTGAGATTATTGCCACATTTCTCAGTCTGCAAATAAAAGGTGTAATTAAAAAAGGATGATGTGACACCATGGTAAACATGACTCTACCACAGGTGTTTTTCTGTGTTGCTGTTAATTTCTGGATTTTATATCTCTCAAATGCAATGAAGTAAACCATTGCAGTTATTGGAAAAAATTCTCTCTTGTACTTGTTTCTGCTTGAAGCGACATGCTATGGAGAAATTACTCTATTGTTTCTGTGGTTGACAGAAAAGAACACAACCCTGGCACTCACTGTACCTTGGAACAGGGAAGCTCTGTCTTTACAGTTGCATATGGTTCCTCCTTGAAGTCATATGAAAAACCAGTGAAGGTTGTGGTTTTGTGACGTCCAGGATAAACTGGACACCCTCCAGTTTGTTTACCAGTCAGGTAGAGGACTGGATGATGCTGCTGGGATGCGTTAAAACTACATGAAGCTGTATATCTTAGCAGACAAGCTGAGAACTTTTCCAACATTAACAGTGTGGGGATGCTGAGCCTTCTTAATTATTTTAGTGGTATTGATGTTTCAAGAGACATTGTCACATTTGTGAAGTCCCGGGTACTTGGAAGAAGGAACCTGTTCCATACAGAGTCCATTAATTGATGGACTCAGACCTAAACTTTGAAAAACAAATTAAGGGAATTACAAAATCAGCTTTCTATCACCTTAAGAATATATCAAAGGGTAAAAGATCTGATGTCTCAGCAAGACTTGGAAAAACTAGTCCATGCTTTCATCTTTAATCGTCGGCTTGATTATTGTAACAGTGTTTTAACAGGTTCTACCTAAAAAAATCTGTTAGACACCTGCAGCTTATTCAGAACTCTGCTGCTCGAGTCCCCACTAAGACCAAAAAAGGGGATCACATCAGTCCAGCTCTGAGGTCTTTTCACTGGCTGCCGGTCTGTCAGAGGATAGACTTTAAAGTTCTGCTACTGGTTTATAAAGCTCTGAAGGGTTTAGGATCAAAATACACTACTTAAAAAAATAAAGGGAAGACTAAAATAACATCCTAGATCTGAATGGATGAACTATTCTTATTAAACACTTTGTTCTTTACATAGTTGAATGTGCTGACAACAAAATCACACAAAAAGTATCAATGAAAATCAAATTTATTAACCCATGGAGGTCTGGATTTGGAGTCAGACTCAAAATGAAAGTGGAAAAACACACTACAGGCTGATCCAACTTTGATGTAATGTCCTTGTGTGTGTGGCCTCCACGTGCCTGTAT
>JBAMHW010000018.1:28412693-28429659 GCA_037177495.1 Rhadinocentrus ornatus | reverse complement strand
GTTGCCCTCCTACGGCCTCCTCCACGTCTCCTGATGTACTGGTCTGTCTCCTGGTAGCGCCTCCATGCTCTGGACACTACGCTAACAGGCACAGCAAACCTTCTTGCCACAGCTCGCATTGATGTGCCATCCTGGATGAGCTGCACTACCTGAGCCATATGTGTGGATTGTAGTGTTCATCAGTGACCTCTTGACCCAGTATGAACCTACCAGAACCCTCAGGTCCTCTGGATCAAGTTTCTTATCAGTTCCCAGAGTCAGAACCAGACATGAAGAAGCTGCATTCAGCTTCTATGCTCCACACGTCTGAAACAAACTCCCAGAAAGCCTCAGGTCAGCTTAAACACTCGGTTTATTTAAATCCAGCTTAAAGACTCACCTGTTTTCTGCTACATTTCAATAGTTTTATTTAGAGTCCAGATCTGCATCTTGTTTTTTTAAGCTGGAATTGATCATGTTTTAATACTGTTTTTTCCACAGTTGAACTCTATTTCTTGCATTTTATCTTAGCTTTTTATTTCTATTTTTAATAAATGTATTTTATTTCTTTCAATGTTTGTTTTTTAATGCACTTGTAATTGCTTCCTGCACCCCGCTGTTATGCTTTTTATGTTTAATGTAAAGCACTTTGAATTGTCTTGTACATGAAATGTACAAATAAATTTGCCTTGCCTTAATCCACAGTGGAGGTGGATGTTCTTCCTCCTGAAGTCATATCATGGCACTTTGCACGTAAATCAATTCAAGCCAATTCATTATGATACAATCAGTATTCATACAAGCCAATTTATGAAAAATAATAGTCTAGTTAAGGAAACCAACATTTTACATCGGCCATCTACCTCATCTGGATCCGGCTTGCCCGTTTTTCCTCAACTATTTTGTATACCCATAAATTTACTAATGATTCTTTTATGTTGCTCTAAGACTCAGTTCACGGTCTGATGCGACTGTTTACATCTACTGGTGCTGCTAAAGAAATATGCACTGATTTTAGGAAAAATCCCACAGCCATCTTCCCTGCTGGCAGACTGTTGAACAAATAACTGCTAAACAGAAAGAGTGTTTGCAGGGTTTGGTTAGGATGTGCATCAGAACTGCTGGATCATCTTTCCATGACCTTGATGAGTTGTATAAGGAAACATTCAGTGCTTTTGTGTTGGTTTTCATAGTTTTCTTCTTTCTGGCCGTCTACTGACCACAACTCCTCGGTCTGAGGCTTGTTTGAGGAACCGTTCTGGAAATTCTGGAAAAGTAAAACTGATACGTCACCGTTTAGAAAAACACCGCCACTGAGATGTGATTAGAAAGTCATTTTAAGCATCCAAATAAACCAAAGCTTATATGTTTAAAACCAAGATTATCACACAATATACACACACAAACACAGCTGATCCGCCTTGATACCCCTGCTTCACACGTCAATTCAAAGCCAAACACATCTCTGCAGAAACCCTGTACAGCTTTGTTATAACGGTAATGAATGGCATGTATGATAGCAACACGCTCTCCTCTCCGTCTAACCTTTCTCAAAGACCCGTGACATTCCCCCTGCTGCGCTTCTTGTCTACCTTCCTCTAAAGCATTGTGCTGAATTAGCCAACCATAAAAAATATCTACTCTGTTGTCTGATGATTGACATGGATGAGCTGCTAAGAAAAACAGCTGTTTGGTATTGAAGAAGGCGGTGCTCTACCTGTTTTAAAGACTTTTCCTGTTTGAGAGGATCACTGCGCCTCTAGGGAAAGTGTGAATGCAGCTGATGAATAGCTAATAAGGTCTATTAGCTCATTTAATTACCTCTTTGCTTTTATCACAGGCCTGATTTATTTTCTAAACCAACAGAAGCTGCAGCGTTGCAGATCATTTTAAAGGCACGGCGCAAAGCCATGTTAAAGATTTTGAAAGATTAATGTCCAAAAGCCTTTTGTAGCAAGGGCTTAACACATACATTCAACTCTGAGCTTGAAGAGAAACCAACCTGGTACTATCAGTAGAGATCCCTTCTGTCTAAATCAGAGCTCATTTAAAAAGTGTGTGTGATAACTTCAGTTGTGTGTATCACAACAAACCTTGGTGAGATATCAGCATTCTGTCAAAATAACTGATGGCTATTTTTTTAACATAAGTTAGCAGATGAGGGAGAAACCTCGTTTAGAAAATAGCATCTTCAGTAAAATCTTCTCTCTGCCTACTAAATGCATCCCAGCGAGTGAGTCAGCACAGCAAGTTCACACAATCGCTTATTCGCCCAGTTAGGCAGTGAAACCAGCATGCAGACTGTTCGGCACCTTCAGGAACGAAGCTAACACCCATGTACTGAAGCAACAGTCCAGAACACACACCAGATGGTAGAAACTATCAATGTATCAATATTTATAAGATGCAAATGTAAAATAACGATAATGCCGCTCTCCCTGAACACCTGCTTCCCTGCTGGCTTACAGAGTTCTTGTTTACAACCTGTCTCCTTACACACTTCCTGCTCCTCCAACACCGGCGCCCATAAGAGTTTACCTCATGTCTCACTGCAAACTCTTTCTACAGCTTGTTGCCTTCTTGTTTAATAAACTATACACTTATGCATGTTTACGCCTCCTTTTCTGTCCATATTCTTTCTTGCAACCACTTACTGTGTTTACCTCCGTGCTCATTGCTTTCAGTCTTACTACTTTCTGTTTCCACCTAATTGGCTATTACCATGCTAATGAGTACTTATGTGTGATCTGGTTCACAGACAGCATGCCCGTTTGACTTTCACCTAATTGTTAAGGATAGCGAGAAAAGCTGCTCAACCCTTTCTTTACTTCATTCTCCACACCATGTATCTATAAATCTTGTTCTGAGGTGACTTCTGAGCAGGAGTAATGTCATGTTGCTACAGTATAAAACAGAAGTGAGTACAACTCTTCTATATGACTTAAATGCCAAACAATTCAACTGAATCACCTCTAAGTTATTGCATTGCCTCTAAAGGTGCACGGTGGGTTATTTGCTCTCGTGAAGGTTCTAAAATAATCCACAGTAGAAAGTTGATGCAACAGAAGTAAGAAGGTTAAACTTTTTCATTTATTCTTGGCATTCTTGCATGTCTGGTAGCTTTGTCTTACTTGCTCTTTGATGCATCATTTTAGTATTAGTTAACATTTTCTGGTAATTAAAGATTCAAATAAATAAACTAATTGCAATTTAAGTTATTCTGGTGTTTGAAGAATATCCTAGCTATTCCTGTAATTTTTTATTTTTTTTTCCAATCAGCGGCCTGTCAAGCTTTTGTCGAGGTGTCCCTGAGCAAGACACCAAACCCCAAATGGGTCATGGTTGAGCGCCTTGCATAGCAGCTTCCGCCATCAGTGTGTGTGTGAATGGGTGAATATGATGTATATTGTAAAGTGCTTTGGGTATCATTCCAGGTACTGTAAAGCACTGTGTAATTACAGACCATTTAACATTTCAAGCAAAAAAAAATCCAACAGTATTTGCATTGCGGAGAGACCAATTTCCATCTTCAAGGGCCTGTCCTACAGATTGTAAATGTTTTCCTGCTGCAACACCCCTGTTGCCCCTTCTGGAGCTTCCTTCTCCTCCTTCTTTTCCTGGTGTTTTTGTTTAGTCTTGCAGGGATTATTCTGGGCAGAGCTAAATGGCATGATTGGGAGCACCTGTCCAGATCTACACACACTGGTAGTACTGACTTATATACCCCATATCTTCTCTACATACAGTTTTACACTTCCTAGGTTTGTTTATAAATTAGAATATGTTTTTTGCCAAACCCTGCCGCATTTGTCACGGCCAAGCCATGATAAACTGGATGCTCGTCTGTCTTTTGCATGATAAGTTGGGCTTGTAGCTTGCTGTGACTGATTTGATTTCATCTGATTTACTACGAGGCAGCATTCTTCTTACAGTGAAAAGTTGTGAGACGTACATCTTGCATTGATGTTTAACTTGCCATTGGGGCAGTTAAGGTTTCTGTAGTTTTAGTCGATAATTTGTGGTTCACCACTGGATTCAGGTCAGTATCAGCTGGTGATGCAGTGTTTATTTGGGTGCTTAATCCCCTGGCGGTGGCAGCCTTCACTATTGGGTGTGCTTGATCATGTTACAGGAAACAGGGAAGAAAGCATTTACTGTAGAATAGGAACCCACAGTGTCAGTCTCTCTTGAAAGAATGGGTTCAATTCCCACACCATTAAGAAGTTAAGAAAAGTTAACAGATTGTGGTGTAAGTGTTTTAGAGAACAGACCAATGCCAGTGTCTCTTTTTGCATGATGGAATTACTTGACTGATAAAGAATTAAATAACTTAAATAAGAAACTCAGTGCTTTATGGAAACCCAAATTATCCGTTTGAAGGAGGACGACACCTGCTCCTACATGAATGACATCTAATTGAACAGTAAAAGGACGCTGGAAAATTCATAATTTTGTTAGACAGTATTCTGGTGCCTTCATTTAAATGATGAAGTGATTATATAAATAATTATGTCCCCAACATCTTGCAGTGACTGATTTTCCCACTCCTTCATTTGTACACGTTTACAGTGGTAGTTCTGATCAGGTTCATGCCAAACATGTCAGAGCCGTGCAAATTCATCTGGCTCTCAAGTAAACCAAATGGTGCATATCCGATATTCATTAGGATTCTCTTCATGTTCTTGTTTGTGCCAAACAACAAGTCATGCCCCTCCTTTCATTGGAGGATAATGTGACACACTGAGCTTTCCAGTTTTTAGGGCTCTTCTAAACCAAAGATTTTTTTCCTCTTCAACCATTTTTTAATGATTACCCAATCCTGTCTTCAACTCTTAAGAGCTTTTCCTCTCCACTGTCACAGCCAATGCATAGTCAGAATATGCAGTACCAAATACAGGGCACCACAGTCTAAATATAAAAAAAGGGAAAAATAACAAACTAAAACAACATGGCTTGAGCTATATAAATATTGAAGGAAAGAAAAATGGCAAAAACCAGGAGCAAGTGAGGAAAATATGCAAATAAAAGCCTAGAAAAGAAAATAATACAAACAGCATCAGACACCTGCAAGTATTTTCAGATTGAGTGATGACTGATTACAACCAGGTGTGCCTCACGGGAACAGAACAGGCCAATTAACTAATAAACTCAAAAACGGGTAAGAAAAAAACAGGAAAGCAAATTAGCCAGAAATGACCAAACCTGGCTAAAACGTGTGAAAAATATTTTTTAAATTAACCAAACTAACTAAAGGTTTTTGTTTTACTGTTAATAGGAGGAAATATTTTACTTGTCAAATTGGAAATAATGCAAGTGATGAGGTGAAAAATCCCTGACTTTTGACACATCTGGTCTAATTCAATTCCTTTACCAAGCACATTTACCTGGTTAAACCTAACCACACCTAAAAAAACAAGCTAACACACAATAAACCTCATTATTAAAAGTCAGACTGATATTAGGTGTGCTTGCTCACACTGAGCAGTTGGAAACCAAAAAGCAAAGCTGAACACCCCATTACATGGATGAATTTGAACATAAATGGTCACATTTTTCACCTTTCAATTGCCCAGAAAACATCAGTAATCTGAGTTAAGTTTAGTACTAAGTTCAGATTGTTGGCTCTTTGATGCCGAAACGTAAAAAAGAAATGTTTACTTATGCAGAACTGGCTCTTCTTCAAAGTTGTTTCACCGTGTTGTGTCATGTAGACTCTGTGCTGAAGATTTTCTCAAAGCAGGAAGTCTTGCAACATTAAAGACGGCCTGCTGCATTATCCGGAGGGGATCCATGTCAGAGGTGGGGGATGCGCTCCACATCCTCCCAGCAGAAGGGCACGCAGAGAGCAGGAGTTTGTTGTTCAGGTCTTTAAAAGGTTTGCACTGCTGCCAAAAGCTGGCAGGAGTACAAAAATGTTTTTCTTCTTCTTAAAGAAAAATAAAAAATAAAACACCTACATTAAAGACTTTTGCTTGGCATGGAAAGCTGAGAGGCTTTGTAAGCAGTCAATAGTGTTTCCTGAAAGATTCTCGGCTGATGCATTTAGACAAATTCTTTACTTTTTAAAGGGAAATATCAAAATATAAATGCTCTTGTGTACACAGGAACTCTGTGAGTTGTAATAAGAGTCACTGAAATATAACTTTAAAAGGGAATTTGCTTTCCAAAAGTTGATATAATATCTCATGTAACTTGTTAGCTAACTAGTAGTTTAACTTGTTAGCTTAGTCAACTAGTAGGTTTAGTTAAGCATTTTTTTCAGCTGAAAATGAGACAACAAAATTAAACCTGCACAAAATTAGTTAAACAACGATCAATGATGAAAACAACAAATTTGACAACAGAATTTGAGCACCGACCATCCTGAAATCAATGCAAAGCTAGCATGCTAAAGCTCACAAGATGTGTAGTTTGTTGACAAATAATTTTCTCCATAGTTTTTATTGATTAAATGGGGCAATAGCTAAATGAAAACTAATGTATGAAAACTCTTATATTTACACTTTTGTTGAAGATATTTGGCAGAGACTTGATCTAATAAGGATCTAATTTAGTTTGAAAGGTGTAAAAAGTAGCTGGAAAGGTGGGATGATGTGAGAAGAGATCATATCATATTTGAGCTCCCTCTGTGGTAAAGAAGATGGCCCACATGTTTGATGATGGTGCAATTACTTTGAATTTAGCATTGTAAACCTAATACAACAAAATGTCAATGCATGGGAGCAGATATATGGGCAACTGCACTTAAAGACTCTTGCAGAGCGGCTATCATTGATGAAAACACAAGCATTTCAGCACAGGCCATCCTGACATCCATCTGAAGTTAAACATGCTAAAGCTAACGTTACGTCATGAACTACAGGCGTTTTTGCCTATATTTTTATAAAAATAAATATAAAAAGGTTTGTTGATAAATTGAAAGCTAAAATAAAAAAACAAAACAAACGCACAATTGCAAGTATTATGTGGATATGTATTGACTTTTGGCAGCAAATAAAAATATTTGGTAGGGACGACATACAATCAGACCCAAAATCATTGTGGAAAGGTGGGATGAGATGTAAAGAAATCTACTCAGACTTGATGTCTGTTTGTGGTAAAGAAGAAAGCACACACATGGGAAGATGGTTCAGTTAGCTCAGAAACTAATGTGGCAAAATATCAACGCCTGGGAAAAAGAGAAGATTAGAAATTTGGACATATTTTGCATTTTTTATGAAGTAAAACATGAAACTTCGTTAACTGTTTGGCGCAGATAGTGGAAAAAACTAAATTGAAACAATGCAATGCTAATCATGCTAAAGCTAATATTATGTATATTAGCTTTATGCATTATGTGGCATTATGTATCTCATAATGAGATACATTTCAACTTAAATATGTCACAGCTGTCATGTTACTGTCACTAATTGGGGAATTTAAAAGAAGCAATAATCTTTAAAGACAATAATTTACTGGAACATGTGAAACTTAACAGGTTTTATGTGAGAAACACTTTAATTTTCTCTTTTTTCTTCCTCATTCATGTCACAGTCACAGCTGACATAAAGCAGAAGCCAACTGAGTTTAGTCCATAACAAGCTATTAGATGTGTCATTTCATCAAGGTGAGTAATGACAGAAATTCAGGAATTTATTTTTTAATTAAGCATTGCTCTTACACCTTATATTATACGTGATTTACTGGAGATTTAATAGATTTTTATGTAGTCGTCCAAATGTCACATGATTCATATGACTAAACTATTACTAAAACTAAATGACAACTTAATTATCGGACAAAGAAAAAAAAGTGATTTTTAATTTGACCCAACCTGCAAAACTCTTTTTTTTTGTTCCAGGGAGAATTTATTGACTTTAAAAATACATTGCAAACATCTGTGAATTGTAAAAAGAGACAAAGCAATTTTTTTTCTTTTCTTTCGCTGTGATTTTTTTCTCCCACTCATTTCCCAAAGAAACCAATGCTGCTAATGGGTCTGCGGAAAGTAAAAGGCTGTTCATATTGATAATCCAAAAGAAGGTTTAGGATTCTTCCAGGTCCCAGCTGGGGTGGTCGGCTGTGGAAGAGAAGTTTGACTCAACTTCTAAAGGTTGAATTTTGTTTGACATGTATGCAGCTGAGGAAGAAGTGGGGAGTTTTGCGTGCTGTGCAGCTTTGTGTCACATCCATTTATGTTTGTTTATTTTCTCATGAGACAGTTTGTGTGTTTGTCTGCATGTGAGTTATTAGTTTAATTCCGCTTTACGAGACGGTGAATGAATGTCATTTGAATAAAGCCACAGAGCTTCATAAAAGTGCTCGAATTAAGACGGCAGATCTGGTGAAGTTGTTTGGAGTGGAGTGAGACGGAAACGGGGAACCTTCCACTCCATCAGTTTTCAGACGGAATATTTCAGATTCAGATTTTGGATGACATGCTTTTGTGTTTGTGTGGCATCACATTTAAATCTCACCTGAAAGATCAGATCACTGCAGTCAAATATAATGTGGGCGGAGGCCAATGGTTCAGCAGGCTGAAAATTAATTTCAGACTTTTAAGGCAGAAAACAAAATGAAAAAAAGACATTAAACCAGCTTGTTCCAAGGCAGTGTCTCATTTCCAATAAATTAAATTAGGAAAGACTTTTCTACCTGAGTTTAAGACATTTTCCCCTGAATGTTAGTAGAAAATGGACTGATTTATCAGCAAAACTAGTAGATAACTCCTGGCATTACGTGGTGATTTGTTAATGTAGTCTCATTTTATCTGGTCTGTAATGAAAGTTTTATGTTATATGACAAAAGGCAACAGATTCCTTGCTCACAAACCAAACCTGCGTCTATTTATCTTGTTGGACATCTGGAAAAGCTGTCTGCAGTGATCAGTAACAAGACGAGCCCTAATGTTTCAATTGCATGAGGAAAATTATATTAAGCCCACAGAGAGCAGCATTAGCCTTAAATTAGCATGTTTTAGCTTAGGACACAAATAAAAAGTTGAGTGTTTGTTGTGCATGCGACAGAAAGGATTTCCATGTTTGAGCCTCACATTTTATCCTCCGCCTACATACGCTCTGCAGTGACTGTTGACTGTGTATAAGCTGTATGTTTGTTGTTTTCCCCAGAAGGTTTTAGTGCAAAGTATGTATTTCAGCTGTTAAGATTTCATATTAAAGTCATGGTTTTTTGGTGCTACAATATCGACTTTAAACTCACACTACTTGAAACTCATTTGTAATTTATGAGAATCCGACAATACCACTTGGTTGTGAGTGCATGTTAGTAAAAACTAAGGCTGTTTAAGATATGTGTTTTTATTGTGTTTGTCTAATAGAGCCTACATTTCACATTTTTATATAATAAAATATAAGATATTACTTTGTTATCAAGGAGAGGAAGGAAGGAAGTGAAATATATTTCTTTTTGATTCTTCTGCATGAATCTAAATTTCTTATTACTCCACATAAATAATCAGGAATTGCTCTTATCTCATCTCTTTCTCCTCCAGCGCTTCCTCCACAAGGTAATAAAGGAAGCACTGAAGCTCCTCGGCATTTAGAGAATTCAAACAGCTCATATCATGGCTGCCACTTAGACTCACTCCATTTAGAAACTTCTTGCTATGACTGCTAACGTGGGAAGTTACCTATCTGTTTAATAATGTATGCAAATAGTAAAAAGGCAGGTGTCAGGCTGTGATAGGGTCAGAGGTCAGCAGCTGGCTGAGGATTGGCCCCTGGGGACGGTTCAAACATAATGGGATGAAACCAGGAGATTTATCTCCAAACTTTACAGAGATTGCGACATAAACAATGAAAAATCTGGACATTTTTTAATGTTCTCTGGCAGGGAACAAATTAACTTACTTACCAGCCTAGTTATTTATACCGTCCAACCTCAACAATATAATAACTTTCCTTCTTTGTGTCTAACTTTATTAAAATTTCACTCCTCATTTAGCAGCACTTTCTTCACACAAGCTGCATTTCCATTACAATTTTTTGCAAAATTAAAGTGATATTTCTTAAATTTTTACAACGTGCAATTGCGATTTGCAGGTGTTTCCACTGAATGGTGTTTAGCACAATAGCTGTAATTCTCGTAAAGTCTCGTCTCGCAACACTCCACTTTGAAGAGGATGGATATTCGTAATTCCTTGACAAACTCCGCATTTTGCTGTTGTTGTTTGCTATCAAGGATGACAGTTTTATTTTTTATTTCATTATTTGTAAAAAGATTTGTGTCTCCACCTGTGTAGTGATTTGCATCATTAAACATTACAAATGTTTGGAAAATATTCATTTTAATAATTACATAAAATTATGAATTATTATTTATTACCTCAGAGCACCACTACACATATAGCTGTAATATGAATCTAATGGCTGTTTGGAAACCAATAGAATACTAAGTTAATTAATTCAATAAATTAATTAACTCAAGCTAGTCAAATCAAATCAGTTATCAACCAACCAGTCTCAGGACGCTCAGATCGTGAATTCTAAATTCGAAGGGACCCATAACACGATTCAAAGAAGAGCATTCACAAAACCAGACCAGTTCAGGATAAATATGAAATATTTATAATAATAATTTTAAGCATTGTCAATAGGTAATACAGACTAGTTTCTTTCCACCAGGTTACAGTAGCTCTTGTTTGTCTTTGACCAGCAGCAGCTTTGATCTGCAATAAATGAGACTGGAGACATTTCGTTTTCACGTTGAAATCCGCGTCATAATCGGCTCTATGGTGCGGCTTGACCACAGGTCCGTATGGGTGGCGAAACATTGGACTGTAGCCACGTCCTTCACAACACCCTCATGACCCTCATCATACAGGGCAGGGAGAGACATGCGGTTAAAATAGTGACGAGATGGCAGTGATGCCGTTTGCCTAAAATGTTGGATGAGTTTCTTGCCGGGTTGTTCACTGTGTTAACTGAGAGCTGGTCTTTGGCGAGAAAACAAGTTTTGTTTGTTTATAACGTTTGTTATCTCTCTGTGACTCTGGGAGCTGGTGGATTATTTAGTCACGCCATACTCAGACAACGCACGGGTACAAATCCAGCTTTAGAGTGTAGGGGTAGTTTGTGAGGGGCGGTTTGGGATTAAGCCTTGGGGCCTCATTTATCAAACTGTGCGTAGCAAAGCAAACTACAGGCGCAAAAAGGAAATGCTGTGCATTTCAACTTTCAGATTTATAAAAGAGTTTGCATGCACGTCCTACGCCTGTTTCCGTTTATAAATCAGAATAAACTGTAAAGCGGGCGAATGTGAGGGAACGCCCACATGGTGGCTATAAATGGCCAGGTGGAGGCCTGTAATACATATTTATCACATCATTTCCATAATGGCTCGGGAGCGGAAAAAGAGGGAAAAAGTGGAATTTTTTGGGGTGTAAGATTGAGATCCTGATAGACCACGTTAGAAAACGTAAAAATGTTGAACCGGTTGGCACGGCAGAATAGTGGCAGCAGGTGGCAGAATGAAACATGTGGCTAGATATCTCTGTCGGTAGAGCATCCGTCTGCCATGCGGGAGATCAAAGTTCGAATACGGCAGGGGTGAACAGTTCCTCAACCTTCCAGTTGGGGCCTTAGGCAAGACGTTACAGCCCACATTAAATCGTTTTGGAAAGTGTCTGCTAAATGACAGTGATGATGCTGGTAATGTAGTCTTTTGTTTAAAATAAATATGTACAGATACATCTGAGATTGGTAGCAGTTTATTTAGTGTTAAATAATTCGTTATAGTTCCTGAATGTTCCAGCTGGGCCGGCGGTGCTGGAGGAGACGGTGAGACTAGAGACTCCACGCAGCACCACAGCAGACGTGTCCTCCGAGAAAGTCGAGCAAGTAAAGAGGGACACCATCATCGCTATCAACAATGTGGCCAAGGTGCTGCAGGAAATGGAGACCGTCTTGACGGAAATTGGGACAACAATTAAAAAAGGATTGTGTAAGAATAAATAAACAAATTAAGGTAATCCACCTCTTGTGTGTTTCATAAGCGTTGCATCGCTTCTAAACACTCCAGTCTGTTCCACTCTGTTGGATCTCAGAATAAATGACCAAAGCTTACTTTTGACATTTTCTTTTACTGACTAGTAAATGTTGGCAGCAGACTCTCCATCTCATCATTTCCTTGATTTTATTCTGTACCGTTGGTGTCGCAGTTTTCCGTTTTCCCAGATCATGTTCATACGCCTGGGTTAGAGTTTGCGTGGAGGTAGGGACGTTCTCCCGTCAAGTTTGGTTTTTATAAATGCCAAAAGTTGACTATATTTGGCCTATTGTTGTACCTATGCCAGCTTTATAAATGAGCCCCCTGGTCTGTAACACAACACCATCAGCACCCCCCCTTCCTTTTTTTAAGTAATGGTAGGTCTTCCTAGCATGTGATTGGCCACATGGTGAGCCAATCAAACAAAAGTCTGCTGAGCAGACCTGCTGAACAGCAACAGAAGAAGTCGTCTCTTCTCCCTTTGCTTCAAAGATGCATCACAAATGTATCAACCGCCAAAGTACACGTCAAATGAATTTTTAACCCACATTTGACAGGTGTTACTGTCATCCAGTAACTTTGAATTTTCTTCTCTTTGTGTACCGCAAAACTTACCATTCCTCATGCTAAGTCTACATGCAGCAGCATCTTCTATTTACACAAACCAAGTGGTGTTGAGCAGGTAGTTAAATGGTTAAGAGTCTGAAGTGAATTGGTTTTACAAGCTGATTCAATAAAAATGCAGGCAATTAATTAAATTCCTAAATTATTTTAACCAACTAGGTTGTCTGAACAAGAGATGGCAGGATGGGTTAGAAACCATTATGGCCTGCCAAATATTAGAATAGATAGATAAATAGAAGATTTTTTTATGTAAAATAAGGATGTGGTTTGATAAAGCACACTGTAGTTGAGGCACAAGCCCTTTCCTGCAATATATTTTACAGCTAGATGTTATATTGCTAAAAGCTGGAAGCCGTCACCAGCTTGGCAACACTGCAAAGTTGCAACACTTAGACACGACTGCCACTTTACTATACGCTCCCAAAATTGATGGTTAATAATTAATTGAAGAGGACAAATCAGATGTGAAGTACTAAAACTTTACAGTAAAATGATGACAAGACAGTATTTAGAGAAAAAGAAATACTATAAACTTATACAAGATGAACACAGAAAATTTAAAGAAAAATGGACAAACAATAGATTAGCACAAGTGCATGTGTGTTTTGTAGCTCCCCTGTTGTCTGAGCCAGTGTGATACTTCTGTAAAAAAAACTGTGACGATTACTTATTTAACACCATCCAGCAAAGTGTAAGCAGCTTGAAACAAACGTGTCAACAAGTCTGTGGTCCAAATTAGGAGTGAGAGACTGCACACTGACCAAAATACATCTGTAACAGCACATTGTCCTGACACATGCACAAATCAAATTATACAGCGTCAATTTTTGCTTTTTTTTTTCCATGTATAGAAATATTACATTGTTTTTGTCACTAATTTTCCTTGCTCAGCTGGTACCTCTAGCTGAGAGTTGTGCTGCTCACTGACCCCTTTTTCCGGTCCTCTCCCCCTCCAACCAGTTGAGGCATTGCATTATAGTTGTACTAAAAAAGTTCCTCGAGATGACTTTGTCATGAATCTACGCTGTACAAATAAAGTTGAATTGAACTTCTTCAAAGTCTTGCTGTGTCATATGTGATGCTGATCATAAACAACTGTGCTGACCATAAAATCATAGACGTTAAAGTTGTGAGGAGCTCTGGAGCCAGGTATTGCTCCATGATGTGCTAATTATGTCCACCTATACGCAGTCAATTGCTTGAGAGCACAGATTTGCTGGATCTTTCCTTCTAAATATCTTCACCAAGTATCTCTCAGGTCATCAGCTATTTTTACTGCCTTGTTTTCTAACTTTTCTCTTCTATATCACAGCACAGCAGTATTAGCACATGAGTCAATGCACCAGAGGGGGACACATGCTTTAACGTTTAGTCTGCATGCAAAACCCACAATGCAGTGAAAGCTGGCTGACTTATGTGTCAGGCAATATTTACCTCAAAATCGGCTCAGTGGGAGAGTGGGTGGATTTACAAATGTGGGGTGAAGTACTTTATGTGTGTCTGTTTATCGCCTCAGGACCAAAGCAGATGCTTCGCTAACCACATCACTGAGAGCTGCTCTTTCCTTCATTATTTTTAAATGTCACTGTTGTCTTTGCATTTCTCTATAGGCAGCCCTGTACACCTCAAATGTCAGTGTCGGCTTATTATTTTTTATCCCAACACACAAATCGATACGTAGAAAAGTCATACGGGATGGTAAATGAGAAATTTTCCACCTGAGCGGTAAACTATTAAGGTGCCACTACTTGTGGAACTCAAGACCTTTAATTTTTCTTTTGACGTGACAGAAAGCTGTGAACTAAAAGCAGCTCACAGCTGTTTGATCATGTAAATGTGATGTGCTCCTAAAATAAACATACAAGAGATTCTTTTAGCTCTTTGTGTTTAGTCTCCATGCACATATTTACGAGTGTCCTAAAAGTCCACGGAGCATGTGTTTACAATATGCAGCAGTCTCACTAAAAGGCATGTTGTGCCTCAGTTATTACAACCTCTGCAGGGAAAATGTGTCGAATGATTAAATCAGCAGCATGTGAGCTGGAGCACAGACGATTGCACCACCTATAGGTTAGAGACTAATTGATTGATTATTTTTTGTGCAAGCAACAGCAGCTGGTGGCGAGTTCAGGGTGCACACAGGCATTTCCCGTCATAGTGTTTTGTGTCCCTCATTTTACAATCTGACTGGCTTCAAAATGCCAAAAGGCACAATTTGTGCTTTAGTAAGATGAAGCAAGTCGAACTGACCTCAACATATATTACCTTAATGTCCTTATGAAAGCAATTACAGGTGGAGGTAATGATTATAATTTATTTTCAAGCCCAAACATAGTTTTACATGCTCCTATTTTTACTTTAAAATTTTTTATTAGCACTAAGTTCTATTGACATTGATGTATGGCCCTACCTTCATTCAGATTTTGTTGTAGTGCTTTAGATGGACTTGTACAAATATTGAAGTTACATTTACAAATGTACAAAGTTAAAAAAAATGTAACACAAATAATAAGCTGTAGCTGGTTAGCTGTTTGCTGGTTCTGTTTAGAAAAGAAAGTCATTTTACATTCTAATCCTTCTGATAACGAGTCGACTCTAAGAGCTGATTCTTTGTAGTGAACAAAAAGAACCAATCCCTGTCTAAGCGAGCTGAATCTTTAGAAGGGGCTGAACTTTATTTTGGAAAGATTTGGATCATAACACTACAAAGAAGGAGGGCCTCTCAGAAGACGGAGTGTAGTGGAATAGACACATAGAGAGAGCCGAGAAGGCAGATTTAAATTACAGGTGTGTCAGGAAAAAATAGAGAAAGTAACTAATTTAGAGTTGTTTGTTTAGAGGTTTGATTAAAATATTTAAACATATATTCTAATTAAAAAATTAACAAAAACAAGGCTCTTTTGAATAAATAAATAAAAAATTGCTTACCAATGAACAAACCACACGTAGTTGCTACATTAGACTAAAATAGAAGCTCTGAGTGATACTTAATGAAGAGCCATTTGGGAGCCAAAAGACCCGACTCTTCTACTGGAGCTTTAAAAGTCAAAAGAGTTGAATCTTTGAAAAGAGCCAAAAGTCCCATGACTAACAGGAGACCGCAAGGGCTCTCACCATTTATCTTCACAATGTACACATCAGACTTTCAATACAACTCTGAGTCCTGTCATTTTCAGAAATACTCTGATTACTCTGCAGTTGTGGGGGGTATCAGTGATGCACAAGAAGCTGAGTGCAGAGAACTGGTCAGTCAGTTTAAGGGATGGTGCTGAAACAATCGCTTTATTCTAAACACACAAAAAAAGAGATGATTGTTGATTTTAGGGAGGTACAGAAAGCATTGTTTACATCCTGGGAGGGAAGGTGGAGGTGGTGGAGGAATAGGGGTACCTTAAAGTTCAGCTGGACAACAGACTAGACTGGAACTGCAACACAGACGCGGGACAGTGTGAAAAACCATGCAGTCAACCAAAGAGAGGAAATGACGTATGCTTTCTGGATATCTCGTTGCTTCTCCTGCTCCTCAAACTAGACAGATTCTAGGAAAGTGCATTAGGTTTTAAACAGCAAAATAAAAGCACAAACTTGAAGACTGAATGAATTTATTGTTTCTCCATTGTTTACTTGCAGTGAACGAGCCGTTTTCGGTCTTGGCTAATGAGCTGGATTTTCTTTTGCAAGGCACTGTCATTTTAATTATAAAAACACAGACCGCTACTTTTTTATGCCATGAATGTGCTTTTGTTGCAAAATGTTTTGAGTAAAAGTAGAACAACTTTAGTAAAACACACGTTTTTACACATGTGAAGCTTGATGGCATGAGACATAAATCATGAGCTGGTGTCTGAGTCACTCACTAGTTTATGGCACTTCAGGTTTAGTAATGCTGCTGTGCAACGTGGGGTGGTTTAATTACCTGCTGGAGCAGTTTTATGAAGTTGACTCCAGGCAGAGAGATTTTATAGACAGTGCTGATTGTAGACGATAATACTGATCAGAAACACTGATCTGTTTTTGTAGATTATCGGTGCATAAGAATGCCCTTGTTCATATCACCAGCTCTTAACCTACAAATAAACTTGAACTTTTATTGTGCCTCGTATCAGAGTAACCCTGTCTGGCTTGAAGGTATTTGCTGGTCTAAAACCCCTGATCCCCTAGCTCAGATCAAGCCCTGCATAATCCCCAGTAGTGACTATAAAGATGCTGTTGACCCTGGCTTGCACTCACTTGTCTGGACATTGTATCAGCTCTGTGTTCAAGATGCAGATAGTCTTGCATTCATTGTCAAATTCGCGGATGATACCACGGTGGTTGGTCTCATCTCCGGGGCTGACGAGGCGGCCTACAGAGAGGAGGTCCTGAAGCTGGTGGCTTG
>JBAMHW010000018.1:28324016-28334485 GCA_037177495.1 Rhadinocentrus ornatus | reverse complement strand
GAAAGTAAATCAATAACAGTAAATAAAGGAATCAGACTATCAAGAGGAGCCTTATACCTATAAGCCTCCCCTTGGCAAAGCAAATTTGTTCAGCACAGTACAGCAACCAGACTACCATTCTGCTGCTATGATGCTGGACAAGACAGGTTAAAAAAAAAAGACATGGCTTTTCACTTAAACCTGCTCAACTCAACAAAATCTGCTCAGAGAGGTTAAAAATATGTGGTTTCATCTTATTTAAAGCAGAAGAGAATTTGGCGAATGTCACTTTTTGTAAAAAAAAAAGAATTCTGACATGGGACTGGTGTTTTTCCAGATGCTCATAAATGTTTTCCAAGGTAAAAATCTTGGCATTATACACTCCCTGCCATGCCTGGTATGCAAACTGCAATGGATAAAGCTTGCCATCAATAAGGCCATTGATCATTTCTTTAAGGATTTTCTCAAAGTTTTTATTTCAAGGGATGTGAGGGCAATGGGCCTGAATTAAATCAGTTCTTTTGGCCATTTAGATTTAGGCAAGAAAATCATGTTGAAGGTTTTCCACAATTTTGGAATATATCCACTGTTCAGACTCAACTGGAACAGTTTTGTGAACACTCCACTGAGTTGTTCAGCGCAGTGCCGCAATGTTCTCCCACAGATTAAATCAAGGCCAGCAGCTTTACGGATATTCACCTTCCTAAGCTGTTTGGTGACACTTTCTTGAGTTATCACAAGATCTTTTTTCTTTAATGTTCAAGAACCGACTAAGTTTGAACAATTTTCATATAAGTCTGTCATTTCAAACCTACAGGAGAATAAATTGAAAGCAAGCAGGAAGATCACTGTCATTTATACCATTAACACTGATAAGCTGTTTGGGCTCAGTCAGAACGGTTAAGCGATGCCACGGATTTAATGCTCTTCCAGGCTGCTCTAAGATCACCCTTAGCATACTGATTTTCAATCTTCTTTTTAGAATTTAATTTTGCTTTCTTTATTTTATTCTTAATTTCCCTTGAGATAGCTTTTCTACCTAAAAGACCACCAGAGAAGTAAATTATTCTCTTTTTGTTAATGACAGATTTAAGTTCTTTTGTTACACAAGGTTTGTTTTTAGGGTACATGATTACTTTCCAGAAAAAAGTAAGGTAGAAAGGGCGAAAAGAAAATGATAAGCTTAATGTCTGCAGCCCCGGTGTCACAATTTTTATTTATGTAAAAGCACACGCCTCCTCTTCAGCTCTTCCCGGTTTCCTCCGGGTCTTGGTCCAATCGTATGGGGCTTCCAACACGGTTGAAGTTAGTTCAAAGTCTTGATCTCACTCTGACAGCCACGTTTCCATAAAGGCAAGCATGCAGTGTTCCCAAATTCCCTCTTAAACTTGACGTGAGTCTCCTACTTATCGATCTTTTTTCTAATGGACTGAACTTTTGACAACAGTACAGAGGGGAGGGGGCGGGTGTCCTGACGGTTTGACATACTCATCGGAATGGCAAAAATCTGGTTAATGCGCATACGTACCACAGAACGAGGCAAAAGTGCGCATGCACGGAATTTGCCCCATTGATTCTGCATTCCTCCAACTACTCATTAGAGCGTATTATTATTATTATTTTGTTACAATTCTGGTAAGATGGCTTCATATGAAGGGGTTTGTTTTAAATTAATACTTAAAGTCTTCATCATGTAAATATAACGTTTTAGTTTTATCCTTTTTGAATGCTTTGCAGTGACTCACTCAGTGCCATCCTTCTGCACAGCAGGGTGTTTTACTTACGGATTCTTTTCGTTCTTTCAAAGCCAGTCAAGTTAGGTGCTTTAAATATGACTGTTTTTTTGCTCACTCTGGGGAAAACCTTGACTTAACATGCTGACTCCCACAGTTTTCCCACTTTCCATGAGTGCAAACTGCACAGCATGAAAAAAGGTTTAAAGTTGCAGGTTATTATCAAACCTCAAGGTCTACAACAACACAACCCACTGGTATCAACCAATGAATGGGCAATTTCATACACACAAAAATAATAAGAGAAAAAAATCTCTAACATACTGCTTAATTTAACAGAAATGTAAATAAAAGTTGACTATACTAGCAGGAACTATCAGAGATGAGGGTTTCTGCCAGGTGGAAATTTACAATCCACTGTAATGTTCTTATCATGGTGTAACTTGGTGTATTCCTTATGTATTAGGTTGCAAAGAGTTATACATCATCAGGGAGGAGTTTATCTCTTAAATTCACCAAGAAGTGTTTAGAACAGGAGGAAATATTGCCTTCTGACATCACGGATCTGACAGAATGTATCTCCTCCTCTTATACAGCAAATATAGTCAAAGGATCAGACACTTCAACTGCAAAGTATGGGGACAGATGATTCATTGTGGCGACCCCTGAAGGGTACAGCCAAAAGGAAAAAGAAAAAGACTGGCCATATGGTTGAGTTGGGTGTATATGCTGCTGTCATCATCTAAATAGCATCTGAATTTCCTGTTTGAATATTGTGCAGAAAACACAACCACATGGTAGCGGTGTGAACGCATACTCTAACAGACTTGCTAAAAGAAGAAGAAGAAGAAAAAAGCTAAAGGTGGTCATTATTAGACAACATTTCTGCCAGCAATAGGTATTTTTCTTGTCATTTAAATAGTATCATTCACAATTATTTATATAATTATTTTATATAACATGTTCAGTAGTAAGTTCACATGGTATCACAGCTTCTGCTTGCCTTTAATGTGTGGTAGGTGGGGGCTGGGGAATGCAAACTATAGTTCCTTGAGTAACTTTTCCTGCAGCTCTAAAAGCAACAGACAGGTAACTGTTGGTTCTCTAAGCTGCCCTTTTAATGCCAAATAGCAGTTCTCCATTATGTGACAAGCTAATGCTGCAGGACAAAATTAGAATAGGATAGAATGCCTTTATTGTCATTATACAACGGTACAACGAGATTAAGCTCTAGCAAACAGTAGCTAGCAACCACCTCTCCTACTGAGTTGGCAGGTCATGGCAGGTGAGGCTAATTCATCACCCACCCACTCACTCAGTCATGTCCAGGTGGATGCCAACTAGCTCTAACTCATGTCCTATCCATATGGGAACAAGTTTAGGTTATTCTGCTACAGTTGTTTACAGTTCGGATGTTTTGTCCATGCAGAACTGGCAGAGTCCGCTCTTATGAAACTGTACGTGAATATCTCCTCAAACCCCACCCTTTTCCATTCCGTGTGAGATGCATCTTTTTATATGACCCTGATGACAGAATCACCCCAGATCCTTTTCACAACACTGATGTTCACAGAAGTGCTGTATAGCATGCTGTTTCAATAAAGTAAAAAAACAAGACAAACCAAATCACTAATAAGCTTCAGAAAGTGAGAGAAGGAAAACCGCAACAGACAAAAACAAAAGTGGAGCTGGATGTAGTGTTTCATGTTCATTTTTCCAGCTGTAACCACTGTAGCAGCTACAACTTAAAAAGCTGACCGAGTACCGCCTCCGCTCCCAGTAAGTGTGTGGACGCACACCTTTCTGGAAAAGCTCAGTCTGTAAAAATTCCTTTTTTCTAGGGTGTGCTGCCTGAACAATAAGGAAATCTAAAAAGAATGATGTTTAAGTAGGCAGGTTGGTGGGAAGAATACATGTCTTGTGACATAACTGTTCACTTGAAGTGAATCAGGTCTTGTTAGGTTCATTGAGTGATGCTGTGCTGTTTTTGCATTGTGAAGGTATTAATGGGCCCGCAATCAAGTATCAAGACAAATGATTCAAAGTATATGCATTTTAAACTTTGGGTGATGTTTAAACTGAAGGAAATGTCTTAACACAGCAGATGAGACAGAAGATGAAAGTGTGCTGTGGGTCTTTTTGATTGGAGTCTTTTTAAGATGTATTGCTTAGGGATTAAAAGGGAAGAGGGCAGATGAAGAGGAGAGAGTGAGAGTGCTTCTGTATCTTACTGTGGTACCTCAGTCATTAGATGGACAAAGTTAAGAGAGCATGTGTCTCAAGCAATCTTTGCTGTGCTCTATTTTCTAATAAAACACCCCATTCTGCATTTCTTTTTTGCCTATTTTAGGGCAATCATTTGTTTTGTTGGCTAATATATGTGTGAAGGGATGCTGCAGGGTCAGTCATTGATTTGACACTTCATTCATATTGTAATTAGCAACCTGATCTATGCCACCTTCTCCTCTGTGTCTTTGATCAATGGCTCATTTTCTAAAGCCTGTGTGTGGTTATTGAGAAATAAGCGGTGTAAAAGCCTTAGGGAAATGTTTCCAGGCAGCTTGCTGATAATGGCTGCAAGCACTTGCAGGTGGCACCAACAAAAGACACGAGAAGAATAATCATCCCTTCATTTTTTAATTGCAGAAATCTAAATATGTGTGACATTTACCTATACAGCCCTTTCCAAATTGCATAAAGATTTGATTTTCCACTCTCACTAATCTGTAAATGAAAGATTTTTCTTCCCCTACAAGCGGTAATTTAAGTCACCAAAGCAAGTAAATGCACTCATCACCTTTAAACTGAAGTGTTCATCTGACTCTCTGGAATATTCAGTTTCATACCAACTGCAAAATTTTAAGACTTTGGATAAATTCTCTGGATTTGTTGAGTGTTTTGTGTTTGCAGAGGTAATTGCTGATAGGGGTTACAAATGGCTGCAGAGTGATGGAGACAATTGTGCTGATATCCCTGATCACATTTGCTGTGCCATCTGTGTGAGGAAATTGGTTGAAGGGCTTTAAAATGTAAAGTAAATGACAAACAGAGCTCCCCTATCGTGTTATGTTCTAATAAACTGAAACCTAACGATGGCGGGGATGGAGGTGCAGTGTGGCTTCAATGTTAATGTATTGGTTCATTTATTTTCATGTTAAACAAGACAGCGGAATTAATTAACCTTAATCTGTGTTGTTAATTCCCTTGGTGCTATCATTCAATATTGATTACTGCGATTCAAAAAGCAACCAAACTGTGCCTTGAAGGGAAACTGTTACCAAAATATTTTGTAAGCTTTTAAGCACTAAATTTGGAAAAAGGTGAGACTTCAGGAAACTTAATTTAGCCAAATGATCCCAGTGCTTTAGATATTTTCTTGGTCATGTCTTTTGTGGACATATTCAAAGGTTTATTTAAAGTCTCTGATCTTTCATCTGGTAAACATTAAGTTGCATGCAGATGATGCTAGCTACCGCTAGCTGCTGCGAGCATTCGCAGCCGAGCAATATGATTTACGTTTATTAGATTTAGATACACCTGCTAAAACCAGGAGATTAACTTTTGCGATAACTTTTTAAAAATGTATTAGTCATTTTTGGGACTGAGCTCCTAACTTAATGTCTGTAAAATAATTCTGTGGCATCTCCATCTAATTTAGTTAAATGCTACAGTCAGTTTTGGAGTTTCTATGTGATAATGCAGTCTGTACATACTAAAAAAAAAAAGTATTAGGATTTGCTCGTGCTATTAATCTTAAATAATTTTAAAAATCTAGTCTGTTTTTTTCATGTTTCCATCACTTTCAAATGTACCTTTAAGCAAATAAAATCGTGTAATGGCTTGAGTGTTTTCTGTTCAGGAAACTTGTGCCCTTCACGTTATAAGCTAACTTTTAGCATTTTCCTCCCGCAAATGGAAGCTAAATAATAAATTAACTCGCTGCCTCTTCAAGACATTTTGATGTTCTTTGTTGATTAGAGCAGGAATGGAAAATTCTAAGCTGGTTTGCTGTTTTTACACCTTGTTTAGCTGATTAAACAATGGTGAGTTGCTATTTGTAAACACACAATGATATGGCACTGATCCGCTTCATGTAAAAATGATGAATTAAGAGGAGCAACAACGAGGATGTTTTTTTCTTTTGTTGTTTTTCTTTTTTTGTTTTTTCCTCATTGTTACTACCGAACTACTGCAAAAAATGGTATTTGAGGGTGTTTCTAAAAGATAGTTTAACCCTTATTTTCTTTGCTTCAACACTTGCCATCATCAGAAACCACTAAATATCGGTTAGAGATATGCATGATCTCATTATTGTCTCAAACCCAGTAACATTTATCTGAATGCTGAAATCGGCTGGTACTTAAGTCCACCGGTGTGAATAAGGGGGTTTACCTGACAGTCCATTTTTTGCTTGATCCCTTGTGTTCTGTTTTTAATCCATTCATAGCTCTCTTGTTGTCTGCTGTCCTTCTGATGATCCGGCTTCTGGCCAAAAGCTATTTCTCTCTCATTCTTTTACCCAACCCATTTGCCAGCTTTCTGTGCTCCATGCATATAATGGAGACTGACATTTAAATACCCCCCATCAATCTTCTCCCCTGCTTTTAACTTGGAGCATGTTTTTTTGCGGACATTATTTTGGGAATATATAGTTCTGCCATTGCTGAAATATTCTCCTTTCAGTGGCTCTATTTACACACTTTTTATCAAAAGATTTAATAATAGAGTACGAGGGAGCAGTATGACTTTGGTAATATTACTTTTTGGTATATACTCACTGGCCATTTTTTATGGCAGAGTTATGACAGGGGGCAGCTAGGCTAAATATAAAAGTTTTCTCCACTACTAGTAAAACATGGAAAACATTTCTAAAAGTGACAGTGGGAAAACAATGATGAATAAACAAGACATTACAACAACTAAAAAAAGAGACAGGAAAATATGACAAGACATATGTTGTCCTGGTCTTGAACAAGGCCATGCTTACATAATGGTAATGGTAACGATAGTCTATGGTGGGTAATAAAGAGAGACGATGGTCTATTATGTCTCAAAATATTAGTATCTGACAGTATGAAGCCAAACAAGTTAGAACTTGGAGACTTCTTTTCCTGAACACCAAGAAAAGCCTGTTTATTACTTCAGAAATAACTTAACTTGGTATATAGCAGAGTTTTACTAAGCAGCATCTGTCTTGTCAAATACTCAACTTACCTCATGTAAAGTAGTGTCTAGAGTTTTCCAGTCTAAAAAGCCTTGTACTGTAGTAGAGGAATTAATACTTCCTTCCCCACTGATATAGTTTTAAATTAAGTAGCAGCCAATAAACTAAAGACTATTTCTTTGTCAAACAATGCTTTCAAACACCACAGCCTACCTGAGTGTTGTTGCTGACCATGTCCATCCCTTTACCACAGTGTAGCATCTTCTGATGGCTACTTGCAGCAGGATGATGCACCATGTCACAAAGCTCAGATCATCTCCACCTGCTTTCTAGAACATGACAATGAGTTCACTAGACTCAAGTGGCCTCCACATCATTACTCTGAATTAAGAAGATTCAGAGATTTACATGAAAGCACGTTTGTGGCACTAAAAATAAATAAATAAATAAAAGAAAACAAAAGAAAACTGGCTGATTCACAGATCTCAATCCAACAGAGCAGCTTTGGAAAGTGGTGGAACGGGTGATTCTCATCATGGATGCAGCCGACAAATTTGTGTGATGCTGTCATGTCAATATGGAGCAAAACCTCTGAGGAACGTTTCCAACACGTTGTTGAATTTCTGCCAGAATCAAGGCAGTTCTGAAGTCAGCAGGGGGTGTAACCTATTACTAGTAAGGTGGATCTGATAAAGTGGCCATTAGTTTACACAATATTTTGTATATAGAGAAAACAGAAAAAAAACATCACATATGCAACTACGTTAATTTATCTCAGCAAAAGCATTCTGGCAGTAATTACAAAATAACTCAATGGCCTGATTAATTGTTTGGCTTTATCTAAATAGCTGTTTTTCCCTCTAAAGACTTCTCACACTAAAAAGCCATCAGGAGAAGATCAGTGTAATTGCTATGCTGAGCAGAGATCTCATGTGTTGCGTCAAGACTATTTGCATATTGGAACAGTTAGATTTCCCTCTGGCATTAGTTGGTAAGCTGTAGCTGCAGTGCCACCACAAAGACAAGCATTAGTGGAATCCAGGTGGTGACACTTCCAACAAAAGCTTGTCTGCTTCTCCTTAAGATCTGAATGCTTGGGGTTAAAGATTAATGTATTAGTCTGCCTTAATTTGAATATCTGAGGAAAGTTTTAGTTAAGCTCAAAGTATAAGAGCAGGTAAAAGAATGTCTCCCATCTCTGAGTATGTGATGTCAGTCAAATAAATCCCACACTGGCTCCTTAATGGAGAAATAAGTCGGTCAATAGAGTGCAGACTTATAGCTGAATGAAATGTTCTCTCTTTTATAGATGGAGACCCATCACAATCGATCACAACAAACTTCATAAAAAACATGGTATAACATTACTGTGTAAATGAAAAATAAAAACCCTCATCAATTTCCGTTGACATATCTTAACTGAGGTTCATAGAAGATGTGTGACAGTAGTAGATAAGCTCCTCTCTGCCTGGTTCGAGCTCACATCTGATCTCTCACCAGATAAATGTGGCAGTGAACATGGGGGGTGGATTTATGTAACTGAGAACTGTTTATGAGACAAACTTTTAGACAGTTGCAGATTTGGGAAATATTTTTATGGTTTCGAACGACACCATGTGACATCATCAGCGAAAGGGTGAGATGTTAATATTCATATATAAAGAAAACAGCACACATGATGTGAAAGGTAGAGCTATATTATAATTAAATAATAAGAGTTATATAATAGATAAATTCTAGACATGTTTATACAGTATATTTTCAATCTCAACTATTAAACATTGGCAGATTTTCAGACTCTGGCGCCCCCTAACGAAGACTAATTCAGCATCCGTCTTGTATCCTGTCTCTTCTCTGAGATCTCTCAAGCCAGTAAAAATCAGTCTGAGGTTAACTCTTGTCTTATCTCTTGCTCTGTCACTCTCCGTTTCTTTACCTTTCCTCTGATAATATATTTTAGTTTCTTCTGTAACCATGCTTCATCTAATGGAACGAGGCTGTCTCAGGCTAATTATACCATACACTTAAAATTTCCTTGCACGCTGGCCACCATACTAAGCTATGGAAAACTAAACAATCACAGAATGAGGACAAGCATTCTCTCTTTTTTACTCAAGGTAGAAAACCAATGTTAAAGAAATACCACAATGAAAAACAGAAAATACAAAGCAAATAATGTTTTTTCATGAGTTGTCTTTGAGTGAAGTTATGTTGCAGAGATCTTTGTCATAGGAAAAACATCACCATGCGTCAGAGGGCTGAATAGCAAACAGGGAATACTCCTCGGTGCCCTGCCATCTGCTTTTTTATTTTTTGCCAGATAAAAGATCTAAATGGACACAAGATTTAAATGAATTCCAGGAACAAAGACGGCAGATGTTTGATATGCAGAACTAATTATTTGTGTTTTGACAGCGGAGTAAAAAATTGCAGCTGCATGGGCCAAAATATTTTATTGAGCCTTTTCCAGGGAATTTGTTACTGATGTTTTCTGTATCAAGTTAAGTCTGTGTGTGGCTGCAAGTTTGGCCAAAGGACAGTGGTAGCATTGTGGTTACAGAGGTGGGCCTGGGTTCAAGTCCCTGGGCTGACAACTAAGGTAAAACAACTGTGGGCTCCTGAGCAAGGCCCTTCACCCACAACTCCCTGGGCTCTGGAATCTGGCTGCCCACTGCTTCTAGCAACTAGGATGGGTTAAATGCAGAGAAAGAATTTCTGAGCTGGGATTAATAATGTAGAATAAATTAAATTTAATTAAAAATAAATAAAAAAATTTAAATAAGCGCTAACCACAACCAGGAAGTCGGTGAACTCCATGCACCAACACTTTCATGCTGAGTTAGCCTAGTTTAATATCCATAGAACAAACTGACATGACACAATTCTTGTTTACATGTTATATTCACAACATTATGCACCCCTCAAAAGATTAGATAAATATAAATGCCCATAAATTAGCCAAGGCTAATTCTCAATGCCCATCCCTAGTTAGGCTTTAACACAAAACACATACGACAGTGACTATACACAATACATTGCAATGCAAAGAAAATTAATACATTAAACATCACAAATACAACATGGTATGTTCACATGTCTCACCTGTCAATAAAACACTAAAAAAAATAAAATAATGTCTACTATTGTCAGTGCAACGATCCCACCCAATTAACACCCACATAGGAAATTACAGTATTTAAAAATGAGTACAGTCCTGGTTTGTCTTTAGCCAGTTCTTAAGCCTGGAAGTAAACCTTTTAAAGTCAGATATGGTCTTAATGTCAGATGGTAGTGAGTTCCAGAACTTGGAGCTCTTAACAGAAAAGGCTGTCTTGCCAAAGCTTGTCCGGCAGTATGGGATTTTACAGTAATTTTTTATGCCACTTCTGGTGACTCGGCTGCTGTTTGGTTTCTCAATAAATGTACTTAGTGGCTCAGGTGCTAAATGATGAATACATTTGTGTCATGTGTGGCGGGTGGTGGTGAGGACCCAAATACAGGCAGTAGCAGGCAGGCGGCAAAATGGTGCGCGTGACAAGGTTTATTCTTAACTCAGGACAAGGATCCACACACAACAGGGAGTAAACCAAACA
>JBAMHW010000018.1:28311097-28323916 GCA_037177495.1 Rhadinocentrus ornatus | reverse complement strand
GAAAACAGTGAAAACTGAACTACAAATGCCAAAACCCCCAAAACCTAACCCATGAACTAAACAGAAACCAAACATGAAAAAAACCCGGAAATAACCCCGTGAGATCATGACAATTTGTGAATTATTTAATGAAAAAACAATTGCTGAAGCTATCAAAGCTCAATAAATTATACTTCTTAAGGATGATAAAATGACGATGGCGGATTGGCTTTTTAACCATAATTTTTGGTGCTCGATTGTATAACGAGCCTATACGTTTGGTTGCGGAAGGAGCAGCCTGTGCCCATGCTGTCATGCAGTAAAATATATGAGAAAAAAATCATAGCACGCATGTACAGCAGGGCAGTCTGAATTGTTATGTAGTTTCTGATTAGTTTAAAACAGTTTAGATTAAATTGTATTGTTTTTGAGATTTTCTTTATATGTTTATCGAATTTCAGTTGCGGATCTAGGACCAATCCAAAATATTTAAATTCCATTACAGTGTGAATTTCTTTCATTTTTTTAGGTGCATTTTAAATGTTTCTTTTAAATCTAGACACTGTTTTTGAAAGATCAGAACTAACTGATTTTGGATGCTGCTACAACTTTTACGATAACTTTAGAAAAAATCGATATAGGGCGATAGTTACATACATAGTCCTGACTTCCTGTTTTGAATACTGGGATGATTACTGCTTTTTTACAGGCATTAGGAAATGCACAACTTCATATGGAGAGGTTAACAAGATGTGTCAATGGTTTAACTTGCACACCTCTGTATTTTTTAAGAACAACTATTCATATTATGAATATCATTTATAGATTATTTATCCTGGTGCCAGTCAATTGAGGTCTTTAGTCATAGGGGAGGGGTCAGATTAAGAGCTGGTATATAGTTGCTGTGAACACAAGCATACACGTCAATGTTCCGCTTTATCTGTGTAAATACTTGGTGCAGCACAGCATGGCCGAATCGCTGCAGGTCACTCCTATTGGCAGTACACAGCACATCAATCTACCGGTCACATTGGATTTCTAGGGCATCAACCCCAAAAACGCTTCCAATTTGTTGCCAACTGTTAAGGCATGGGTGTCTATCACTGTGCAACAGGGAGTAAAAATCAAACAGATGCTGGCAGTTGTTAACAAGGTCTAAGATACGGTCTTTAAAACTATCCACCATTGTGTTTAACTCAGACATGTTGTGTTCATGCCTCTAGCGTTCAATTGCAACTCGCACATGCAATATGTTACCTTGCATTAATGCGAGTGGCCTTAATGTTGCAAGAACGCTAGGAACACATGGCAGCCATGAAATGCATGTAGGATGTGTTGCTAACAGCCCAGGTTTAGGGGTGACTCTTACCAGGGTCTCATGCACCAAACAATTCAGCCCTCAGATTCAAGGAGGTATTGAAACCCCTCCACCATGGTAAGGTGGTGATTCATTGAGGGGGCAGAAAAAGTAGTAGAGTAAAAGAGAGCAGCCCTGAATGCTCATCTTGAACTTCACAGTATTAAACTGAAGAACTGTGTAGAAGCCCAGTGTTTCTAAATCTGTAAGCTCTATCTTCTCTGTTTTTCTTCATAAGCAGACTGTAAAAATAGTTTCATCTTTATAAATTCATCCTTGATTGTGCTGTGAAAGATGAACAAGAACTCTTTTCAGATGGATTGAAGAATGTTATCTTCAGTTGTTTTTAGTTGTTCACACAACCCATAATTTGATCAAAGTAGCTACCTAATGCTGCTAATATGCATAAATTTGTAAATAACAAAATCTGGTTATCTTGTGTTTTGAACAATGCACACTAAATGTTAGAATGGCTGCCGCTGTGAACACCAAGGCATATCGAAGTGGAGCATGATAACATGGCCCTGCCTTCTGTTTCTGCATTATTTTTTTTCTGACTAGCTTATAATTTAATAATCTTAAACATATGGAAGGATATGCTCAGACCAGGGTGATTATGTGAAACTGCAGCTCTTATGTGCTGCACCTCATCTCTAAATGGCTCTTATTCACATGCAGATGAGGCTTGTCACATTCAAACATGATTGCATGTGTTTGCCGAAAATTGGAGTATGTATTTGCACTTCAGAGGGCCTGCATCCATCTGCAGCTCAATAAGGGCTGGCGTTCTTGATTGCAGTCAAGCAGTGAGATGCCTCCACTTTTCTTCACTTTGATTAAAGACACCACTTAGAGAGTCTGGATTCATTGTTATACCTGGAAGATGACACGGAAGTAGCGGGAGCATCAATGGGAATCCTCCTTGACGTCTTCATCACCCACACAATCTCCGTACCACACAAACCACATACAGTATAAGACCTGGGTACAGAATTTAAATGAGGCGCCCACTCACTTCACACAAAACCTGCTACCTGGCAAATGAGCCAATAAGATTTTCTAGCTTCGGGGTTTGCTTGCACATAGTTCGGTCCGCTGCACAAGGGCATTAGCATTTCCCCTGCTGGCCTACCTGTGTGTTCCTGTCCACCCCATAACTATACACGGTGATGACATCATGCAAAAACTTTTCCTGGGGGAAATGTTTTGTGAAGCCTTTATACCTGATGGTTCACAGTCCCCATAATGACACCTTAACATGAAGAAGTGGGCAGAGCATGTCAGATCAAGTCAAAGCTCTTTGGAAAAGACGGAAGCTCTTAAGTCTTCATTTAAATTTAAAATTTCTTGTCTAAACAGAAAATAAACATGTCCATTTTCACAGATGCCTTTCAAGTTGTGACTGATGAGCCTTCATTTACACATTGGTAAAATGTCTGAAAGTGCAGAGGGGACATGGGGAGCTTGAAGTTGTTAGTTGAACCAAATACAAGACAAGCGCAACAGCACTGCCATCACTTAGTGGATTGCATGATGCGAAGTCATGTAAGCACACATTGATATGGGGCTGAGTTGTAATTTTATCATCAGGTGTCCAGAAACAAAGTTATTTATGGTGCTACCAAAAAAAGAAAGAAATATGAATTTGGCATTATTTGTGTGCGAGATGATGATTTTGGGCACAGCAAAGAACCGAATCCACCAAAAACAACTTTATTTATGAAGATTCTGACACTGTTCAAGCCTTACCTTCAGAGTATGACCTCAGGATGACCCAACTGATACATCAAATAATGTTGTTTTCGTTTTGTGTGCATGTTGAGCTGAAATGCCAATATGGTTCAGCCATGGTCTTTTATGTAAAGTGACAATGTTGAGGGATCTTTACGATTAAGTAATTGTGGCATTTAATACAGCAATTAATTGTGGAGTTAAATTATCATGACATATCTAAATAGGACACAGAGAAATGGACTGAAAGTTAAACACGGGGTTATTTGGCCAAGTTGAAACAGAAGAACTTTGATGTGATATTTTGCTCATCTTCTATCCACAAACATGTAATTATAATTTCAGCGTTACTGTCTGTGGTGCAACTGCAACCAGAGAAGAACGTCTTGAGTAACTTAAAGCTCCATAACACTAAAATCGTGAGGTCCAAACAGGTAACACCCTCTATGACAAGTGATACTGCTTGTAAAAGTAAACATTTAGTGGCCTGTCCAGTCTGATGTCATGATAAACTGTCATGTTTTCTGCTTTGCCCTGTCTGGTTAGTCAGGTTCAGTCCACCTGGGGTTTCTAATTGCTACCCTGCCTCTACCATGGTCCCTGCTCTGTCAAGCTAATCAGTCTAATTCAGTCCACCTGGGTTTTCCCAATTGCTACTCTGTGTCTCTGTATTTACAGCACTACTTAAACACTCTCCAGTCTCTCCCTCTCTGCCAGATTATCAGCAGCAACTCGCCTTGTTGAAATCCAGCGGTTCAGTTTACTGTCTCAAGATTGCCTACCTGTTTATGTCCTTGGATTACCCCTCTTGCCTTGCCCGGATCACTTTTGCCTGTTTTTTCTTGGGGGGTGATATCTGGATATCTGGATAAAGACCCACGCTTTGCTTCTGGACACTGAGCCTCGCTACTTGCTTACGATAAGTACCTTGTCTGCTTCTCAGTAGTTTTGACCATTTGCCTGCCCTTTGACCTTGTCCCTGTACTGTTTCAGCTTACCCCCCCAGGATCAGACTGCTATTCTTGAACTCTCACCTGATTGGTATTCCAATTTTTTATTTTTTTTCCCCAGTCTGTATTTTATTTTTATTTTATGTTTTTGTATTACTACCTCTGTGTTTTGTGGCTAAATTTCCAGGTCTTCAGTTATCCTTACAATAAACTGCATTTTATAAATTTTTTTTTTTTTTCCTGTGCAACTGCACACCATGCACTGTGAAGGGCTGAGACCTGTGAAACAGCATAGTTTTAAGTACTGTTGCATGCATTTTTATTTTTTTATTGTATGCATCATTTTGCTAAGTTAGAAGTTAGCCTTTTTTCAGTAAGAGGATGATGCACAAATGCTTAAAATTTTGTATCAGTGACATGCATAGTTGATTAGAAGTGGCATGTTTAGTCGTACTGCTATATGAAGCCTTTTTATATAAAATGATTAGTTTGAGAGCGTCATGGTAAAACTTGTACCTCTTTGACAGTCTGTGGCTTTTTAAATGTTTTTACACCATTTCATCTTCAGTTGTTTAACACCGGGCAAGGATGTTTGTTTTCAGAGTTTTCTGGTATTTAATCCAATCTGCTGTAATGTTGCTTGTCGCTCAAAACATTTGAAAAAGGTTTTTAATTTGGTTAGGAATTAACCCACAGATGTCATTGTCCTTAACTTTTCCTGTTTAACTGCAGTTTCTGAAGGGCATACACTGAGAGAACAGCTGTCAAGTTTCATCCTTGATCTCTCTTAAAATGTTGAGGGGAAAAATTGAATCTTTAATTGAAAAATTGAACATTATTTTGGCCATCCTAAACACTGCTCATTAATACTACTACTACTACTATAACATAATAAAGCTTCTGCGTCCATTTCAAACAAAGATTGCTGTCTGAGAACGTAATCCAATAACCCTGTCAAAAGTATATTTTAGTTGTAAATAAATTTCATTTGCACAAAACAGAATGTGCCATCCATATTTTCTCTTCTCTTGCTTCCTGTTCTGTATGAATCAGCTGAAATGTTCAGTGGACAGTCAGCAACAAATCCTCTCTCCAGCCAGCCTGACTGCAACATAATCAAATTCAACACCAGCCTTGACTCGGCACTCTTCTTCTGTTGCTACGCTCCTTCCATAATGGGTCACTGTCTCCCCTTCTTCCTCATGTTGTTGCCAACTTGGCAAGTGTGAGTGAACTGATGCACACCATGCACTTTGTTTCAAACTTTATCTTGAATAATTCAGATCTACACACGCTTTGGTGAGCACACCATTTTCCTGCAATTAAGACTTGTTTGATTTGTCTTTTAATTTAAGAACAGACATGCTTGTCTAAGACACATGAATCTAGTGCTCACCAGTGTTTACTGACTCTTTGAACAGCGAAAAAGCCGAATTAAAGGTGCAGCTTGTAACAAAATAAAAGTCCAACAAAAATTGTATATTTTATTAAAAACTTTTAAATTCAAACTTACTAGCATTTATTTAGTGACATGGCATTCACACAATAAAAAGGGCAGACAATAACAGTGGTTTTTAGTCCCCATATGTTTAATTGAAAACAATTGAAGAAAAAAAGCAGTGCTCAGTAAAACTTAGATATGTACAATCAGCATGGGGATATATATATGGATGCAAATTAAAGAGTGACAGTAAAACGAGGTCCACTGTTAAACAATGTTGACCAGTGTGGAAGACATTGTGGGGTTATTAAACAGAAAGGATGGAGTCCAAATTTTCTCAAACTGTTCCTTTTGTAGAGTCAAGCAGTCAGACCCGATATCCCAGAGGAAAACATACCATGATGATCTTATGCCAGTTAGTGTGCACGGTTTGGGACTCGTCTAAGATAAGAAAATATTCTTTCTTGCAGCATGTGCAAAGATCCCATACAGTCTGTTAGAACAAGTAAAAACAATGACTTTTTTTGTATGGATGACCCAGAAGCTAGAGTACAGGATTCATACATAGGACTACATGTCCTAAGAGTCCTTGGGCAAGACACTGAACTCTGCATTGTCTCCTGATGTGTCTACCGGGGAATCAGTGTGTGTGTATTTGGGTGAATGTGACATGCAGTGGAAAGCGCTTTGAGTGGTCAAGCTGACTGGTAAATGAAAATGGTAAATGGACTCGTACTTATACAGCTCTTTTCCAAACAACTCTGTGTGTGAAGGGAGAACCGTCTGAGCTTTACAACTGCCGTACTGGCACCGTTTTTGAAAAAGTAGTGCCTTAAAAGCCACAAAGAAGAAGACAGTACACGTGCACAATTTTCTCGTCATTTCTCAAAGTTATCTACAGGAATAGTTCTTCAGGCTTATTGAAGGACTTTCCAAGGCTCTTTTTTTTTTTGGATGCTTCTGCCTTTTAGTTCTGTTCTCTGTCCAGATGATCTCACACTGCTTCAATAATATTTAAGTCTTGGCTCTGGGGACTATTTTTCACTCTGCAGCCTCTGATATTCAGTCTAGTTCTTGTGCATTTTGCATATCTCAGCTTTTTTTCCCTGTTTTCTTTCTTAATCCCTTGAAGACTGACAGACTATCATCAGGAGTGTGGGTGTACCCAACATTGAGAACAACTTAACCACCATTGGTATTAAAGGGTTAAAATTTATGTAGTCATTTATTTGAATTTATGTATATTTACTTTAGGCCCAGTACCTTTTTCTTTTGACCTTCACATGTCCAGTTTCCTCAGATATTCAAAAGGATACACTGCACATCATGCTGAGATATGCCAAGTTTTCAGCTAAAAGCTCTTTGAGAATCACCTTGTTGCTACAAGAATCTATTTTCTGTCTCTATCTGTCACATTGATGTGTTGGAACAGAAACAGGCGGGAAAAGCTGCCAAGAAATTTGACTTCTACAAACAAAATTCTTGGTATTCATGTCATTCATCACCAATGAATGGCTTATATACCATTTCCATGAATGCCATCATATATAAAAACAAAGACATCTAACTGCTTGATGCCAAAGATAAGTGACATTTTGATAATCAGACATTTTGAGTAAATTGACTATATATTTAGATGATGAACACTGTTTAATAGATCTTTAAACCATGAGTGGTTTTCCCGGCCGATGATGCTCATGTTTGTAAATGATCTTAGCTTACTCCCTTATTATCAATATCACCAACATGTACTGTGTGTCAGCTTGACAGATGTTATTGCATGCAAAATAGATCTCTACAGTCAAAAAAGATGGACCTCCCAAAGTGCCACCAGCACTGTATAAGTGTCTGGATAACGCTTCACTTTCTTTCACATGCTTAAACTGCACTAGAGCCGAAATGATGTGTCGATTGCTGCAGCAGAATTCCATCAGCAGCTCCCCTGCCAGCATCCACGATCATCCTGTTGAATAATGCAGAGCCAAGTCGGCTCCTTCTCCCCTCGCTCTGTTATGCTGTCTGTGCACGAGCAGCAGCTGGTTCGCGCACCCAGCAATGCCATCAAGATGCTAATTGCATGGGGATAGGTCTTCCTGTGGCAAGCCGTATAAAGGGTATGAAGATAGGCCATCCAACAGCCACTGACTCATTCATCATAAGAGGATTACAGAGCTTATAGGATCAATAAAAATGCTATGTGAGCATTCCATCTACGTCGCCTTAAGCACATTAATGACAGAACATTTACACGCATATCCTGTCGTGCACAAAAACACATTTAGACATGTGCATGTCTGAATCACAGACTTGACTTACAGTTTAGCAAATGATGGTGGTGAATATCGTTTTTCTCTCTCCAAACGCCCGGCCACCCTGCGGAAAAAATTATTTCGACTGCTTGTATTTGCAATCTTGTTCTTTAGCTCCACAGGGGGCACAGTAGTAAACTTAGATTTCTTCTTTAGAACTTAAACAATGTAAAAACAATACAGGAATTAGCATGTGGTTGAACGGTGATAATAGCAGCGCTGAAAATTGTTAATAAATTCCACTAAATCATGGATGTTGGATATCTGCTCGCAAACATCCCAATACTGAACCTTTAAGGGGCCTCCTCATCACGTCTTTTGAGTTCACGGGGTTAAATTCTGATGATGTGAACATGATTGGCTCAAAGAAAAAAAACAAAGAAAAATAAAAATACATGCAAATGTTCAATTTTAAATATGTATATTCTCAGCTTAGGGTTAAAAAATGTGTTTTTAATAGTTTTAGAATCAAAGACAGCTTTGACTCTACTGGGCATGGATCTGCAATGTTTTGTAAATGTTATTTTCTCCTATATTCCACACAGGTTCCTATCACATTTGGAGACATTTTTGTCAAGTTTGAGTAAAATCACTTATTTCTGTGGTTCATCTCATCTTCTTCGCCCCAAATTATAACAATTTATTTCAAGGATTTGTCCCATCTGGTGCAGTCTTTCATGATAACTCTGTGGTGTCATGATGCCTGTTGTTTTCCCTGCTAGACCTGTTGTTTTCCACAGTTACCAACGCTTCAATGCAACAGTAAGTCAATGCCACAAGCAGCACTTGAATTTTTGCTATTGGATTTACCTCCTGAATAGAATCTCTAGATATAATTTGGCTTTCTCTCCATTTGGTCCAAAACCAAAAAGTGCATTAGGGGTTTTTCAGTAAAATAAAAGATATAATTTTACATTTTCCAGTCTCCTTGTAGTAGATGTACTGAAAGAGATTATTGTTGTTCCCACACTGCAAGTGCTTTCTGCACATTCCAGAGGAGGCTTAGTTTATTTGTTATTTTATGATAGACAAACTCATAGTTGAGACACCTGCAATTCTTTCATTAAAGTGCTCTCCAACCCTAATGTCTCCAATAAACAAAACATTTAGAAATCACCAGCATTTCAGTCAGCAACAATTTGACCATTATCGTGATCATCAGTGTTAGAATTGCGAGTCATTAACCATTTCATGCTGTGAAATAAAAGAAGCCCCCGCTGAGGGGATGCTGCCAAACCTAGGTCGTGGTTTTCTGCCATGTCCAGCATGCTCTCTGGTAAACCAGCTTTCATGTGGCATACCCTGAAAGATAGGTAAGGATCATTAATTTTATTAGCATTAAATTAATGGTAATTTGTGTTTTTACAAGAAGGGACAGTAAGTGAGACGCCCAGGTTTGGCCGTAAATGAGAATCAAGTGTTTTTCTGGGATGCAAGGTGATGAATGACCCATGCTAATGTGCTGGCTTGTGAGAGCCGAATGCATCGATTATACTGGAGTCCAAGCATTCACTGGGGTTCTGACAGACTCATGCAAATACACAAGCCAGAGATAGGTGATACACGCCAAAGGCAGCCTTTACCTCATGCTGGGAATGACGACAAAAATATCCCCCTGCAGGCGTCATCTCTCACCAGGTGGGGACAAGTTCAGCTCTTCTTTGAGGTTTCTATTCAGGTTCAGCCTTGGGGCTGAGGATGGCTGATGTGTCCCCTGGCAGGCAAAACCGTGTTTTGCAGACATTCCTTATCAGCACTCCAAGGAAAAAGCTTTAGAAAAGGAGAAATTCTAACACTGGAATAAGCATGGCATGGTAAACAAGAAGCTTCAAGTGGGTGTGAACACCGAAAAAATGAACACTCATAAAACAATCAGGCACTACATTTGAAGAATATCCTTCATGAAATAGTAGAATTTTTGTTTTCCATGTTCTATGTCTGTGAAATAAAAACTGACATGAATAATTAAAAATGTAAAAAAAAGTAGCAAACAGGAGAAGAACCTGGATTTTCTGGACCATAGTCCTATTTTCTTACTCTATGCCCCCTTAACCCATGTAGACATGACGTTTCACCTTATAAACCTACAATGTACATTTTCTTTATGTACCTATCTCATTTAAGAATTTCTGTCCTAAGACACATTCAGTGAATTCATTTGGTTCTTCATTTCCAAAGAAATGTTTTTATCGTTATTTGATGACTTATTGCTGAAATAATCATTTAAGGGTCAAATGAACAAAAAGTTAAATGGGGGAAATAACATGAAGCTATGAAAACGGATATTTTCATGGTGGAATTAAAACCAAAGCTAAACTGTGACAATATGATATTCATCATGTAGACATAAATTTATTCCAGAGTGAATAATTACAATGCTCTGTGTCAGGTTCATCACAACAGGTCGATCACAACTAAATAAGTAAATAAATATGTAAATAAATGTGTAAATAAATAAAGTTGATAAATAAATACAATAACAAAAGTGATGATAATAATTAAATGCAATTTTCCTTCTGCAATAGGAGGCAACACAGAATTAAAAAAAAATAAAAAAGAAGAAAGACAAATAAAATTATAAATAAATTGAAAACTAAAAATAACCCCCAGAGGAATGTATTATTGCACAAGAAAATCTAATATTAAAGATGAAAGCCTGCTGGGGTACCCAGTAAGCTATTTATCCTCTGAACTTAAAGGGGACATATCATGAAAAATCCACTTTTTTAGCTCTTAAATACATGTTTTTGTGCACTATTAGTGTTTATCAATGCAGAAATGTGAAATACATTCTCTCCTGATGCTGTGTATATGTCCTTATTTTCTTTGTGGGTCATATTTTTCAGTCTGTTTAGTTTTCTCTATTCACTATAACGTTTCGTTATCTATTACGTCACAGTATTTGCTGTGGGTCTGCTAAATAAGGTCATGCACTTCCGGGTATCCAATTTTGTGAATGAGCCATATTTTTTCTCTCGAAGCAATTTTGTAATTCAAGTTTTGTTATGCCGAAGTTACCAGGAGACAAGTCAAAATGTGCGGTTGGGTGTATCAACCCACACAATTCCTTACAGCCCCCCCCCCAGCATCAGAGCATCTTCGAAGTGCCTGGTTGATTTTCATTTTTCACGGAAATGTACCGACATCAGTGGGGAAAGTCCTTTTTGTTTGTGCGAAGCACTTCAAGGAAGAATGCTTCAGCAACCTCCGCCAGTTTTGAGATGGATTTGCAGAAAGACTTCGTCTGAATTAGGGGTCAGTTCCTTCTCTCTATGGAAACGACGGACACAGCAAAGCGGTTAGCTCCAAATAACGCTAAAATTACGTCAAGCTTTATTTTAGACATGCATTTATTGTGCTGATATGATGTATCGGCCGTTGTTTTGATAGTATTAGCGTTGTGGGTTGTGCTTCTGTTAGTGCTGTGTGCTAACTTTTAGCTGCCTACCTGAGGATATAACTGTACTGTGTGCTTTGAATAAAACTATTTGGCTTTGTTTTTTGCCGATCCTGTAAATAAATCCTTTCGATGATCCCTATCTGGTCTGTTGGGGGTTGTGTGATAAAGTTTCTAATGTATGGACACCATAATTAAACTACGCTCCATATTGTAGTAGTTGGTATGGATGGAGAGGATGTAAATTCTGTGATAACACACCATTGCGATGCATTCATTTGAAGCCGTGGTTCTGCAGGTTCATCGTCTTCGTTCTCGTGCTCAGGGTCAGACTGGCTTCAACATGTACGGCTGGACGGACACGTTTTCCAGTGTTGACATCTCTAGTAAACTTGCCGATAAAAAGTTGCTCTGCCGGTAGATAATCGTATGGCTGCTATCAAACTACAAATATGGCTGAATGGGGTGGAGTGGAACTCTCTGCGACTTGGAAGGAGGCGGGGCACGAAATGCCTCATTCACATTTAAAGAGACCGCATAAAAACGAGTCGCTTTAAAGACGCGCCTCAGAACAGGGGTTAACAAGGGATGTGTGGATGTGTGGAGCTAGAATAACCAGGAATTCACATCAAAGCATTGCAGTTCTACTTTATAAAGACCATAAATGAATGATTTACATGTGAAAAGGAAGGATTTAAAAGCACGATATGTCCACTTTAAGTTTATACTAATTAGACTTGATCCAGTTTTACTTACCTATTTTCCAACTTTCCTCAAATCTGCCTTTTGTTCAGTTCTTTTAAAAGCTAAAAAATATACTAGACAAAAAAGTGCAATTATTTATATTCAAGTGTTTTATACAAATTACTGACCTCAACCCATTGTGGCCATCCTGATTTCTGGCAGTGATCATGGAGTCAGACCCACTTCATATTGCTGAAACCATGCACTATAATTATTAATCTATACACATCCAAATATACCTTGTATTGTTCTTTCATACTACCATTCACGAGCTATTGTGTTGAAGTGTGGGGGAACACATACAAGACAACATAAAATTCTGTCTTTCTTCTTCAAAAAAAAAAGCAAAAAGAATAATTACTAACTCCACCTATACAGAACCAACTAATTCTCTGTTGATCAAATTGAAAATATTGAAAGTTGAAGACCTATTAAAATTCAAGATTCTTCAAATTATGTACAAAGTTAAAAATGATCACTTGCCTACCAGTATCCAAAAGCTTTTCCAGTTAAGGAAGAATAAATTCAGCCTGAGAGGAACATGCATGTTAAAAAAAACAGCTGTGTAAACAAATGCTAAACTTCATTGTTTTTCCACAAGAGGATTGCAACTCTGGAACATCTGTGGTGAGGATACAAAACATGTCAATCAATAGAAAAAAAAAAAAAAAGATGTAAGATGACATAATAAAAGCATATGAAGCTAATAATGACATCTGTTGAAAGCTATGTATATTGTATATTAGGATTTATTGTGAGTAGTGCCATTGTGTGTTGTGTAAGTGATATTGTAATGTGACACAATGTGTAATATTATTCAGAGATGCAGTGAAAAGTCAGTCAGTCAGTCATTATCTGTACCGCTTATTCCATTACGGGTCACGGGGTGAGCTGGAGCCCATCCCAGCATT
>JBAMHW010000018.1:28271514-28287145 GCA_037177495.1 Rhadinocentrus ornatus | reverse complement strand
AGGTCGTGGGTTTTGAGTTGACTAGAAGTTTAGAGACTTCGTCCTCATTTAGAGAGCGGAAAGAGCAGAGTGAGGCAGCAGTAGCTGTATCTGAAGGGTAGGCTTGACATGTCCTACGGCCATGTTTTAAGGGAGGGAGTGTTACGGCTGACAGCTAATCAGCCGACCAATTGAGGACTCCTGTGCTAATGAGCTGCAGCTGGATCCAATTCTGGCTGATAGATTGATCCCGCCCCCTTCCCGCCTGGATTGGTCAACGACCCAATTGGTTCTGGAAATAGCTGAGGACATCCACCTTTAAAGCCTCTTCAGTCGCAACAATCAGGGCGACTGTGGCCAGTGGGACTCAGTTTGCCATTGTTCACCTGCATCTGGACTGTGGATCAGTTTGCCTTTGGGAATAGATTTGACTCTTGTATGTAACTGGCTTTTCTTGGTAATGAAAAACTAAAAAAATTAAAACTGTTAAACACAATTTACGTTCTGGATTTTGTATACCATCCCTGTTTCAGTTCTGCCAGGCTGAGTTGCCTGTGTGTTTGAGTTAATGAGTTTTGGTTCTTTATCCGCTGGAATAGCGTGTTTTGGTTTTGTTTAAATTGTTGGATTACCCATAGTGGGACACTTTTTTTGTTTGAACTATGCAGCAAAACCATAGAGGTCAAACTTTCTTATTTTGGTACAGTGTATAATAATTACTGACATCTAGGGGTAAATATAACAGTTACTTCAAATGCCAAGCACAGTTTTAAATGGACGGTGGTTGTTGGTGGCAAAAACTATTTTAGACAAATATATTTTCATCCAGTGGTCTCAGGTGCAACGATAAATGTCCTACAGGTACCTACTTTAACACTGTGTGCATGTGTCCTGTCTTCTTCTGTGCCTTTTCCTGAACAGTGCTCTAGCACAGAGGTTACCAACCTGGGGTCCCCCTAAGAGCACAGGGGGTTCCTGAGGTTTTGGACATTAGAGCCATTGGGAACAACCTCCACAAACTGTCCTTACATTAATCAATAAAAGTAAGGCTGTTTGTTGTGTGTGTGTATATATATAACTTTGGCTTCATCAAGGGACAGGACTCAACCAGAATACATTATTTATGGTGAGAATCTCACTTTTCAAAGCCTAAAACCAGCATGGTTTCAGCACAGGGTGGAGCAGGGGGTCCATGGCATTTTAATATATGCACGAAGGGGGCCCTCGAGGAAAAAAGTTTGGGAACCACTGCTCTTGCACTCAAACAGAGCTGGTACTGACGTGTTAAAGCTCAGGAGGGTTCTCTCTTCAGACACACACATGGTTGTTTATAGACACCGTAGTGAAAATAGTGGCACAAATATGTCAGCTGCCATGTATGCATGTATGTATGTAGATATAAACGGCTCACTCTAAGAGAGTAACAATAAAACAATGTATTTTAGCTCTGTGATAACAACAGAAACATCATTTATGAAATTTAACTATAATCAAGCTCTGATTTTGTTACAAATGTTTGGGATGAAAATATTAATTTTAATAATTACATAAAATTATGAATTATTAATTACCTCAGGGCACCACCACACAGATAGCTGTAAGATCAATATAATGGCTGTGTGGACACCATTAGAATACTAAACTAATAAACTCAATGAATTAATTAATTCAACTAGTCAAATCAAATCAGTTATTTATCAATCAGTCTCGGGACGCTCATATCGTGACTTCTAAATTCAAAGTGACCCACAACGTGATTCAAAAAAGAGCATTCACAAAACCAGACCAGTTTAGTATAAGTATGAAATATTTATTACTAGTCTAATCATGCAAAAATGTCATGGGAAAATATGTACATAGGTTCAAATGGGGAAATGAAACGACATTGTTAAATGCAAATATGATGTTCAAACCAGAATCTTATTTCATGAATGAAATGTGTCAAGAAGTGAACAAAAGTTAAATAACCTGGGGTGTTAATTTGACTAATGTTTGTTGAGATGAAAAGGGTTTCTAAATCCAAAAAAAGATTGGTGATCAGCTCAGATGATCGGGGCTGTCTTTGTTACACTCCGAATTCTTGTTAAGTATCCGATTAAACCTTTGTATGTGAATATGTCTCTAAGTTATTCAAGTTAAATTGGAGCATCATTTACCACAAATAACACATTAAAAAGCAAATAACACAATTGAAATCAAACAGGTGTCATACCTTGAAAAGAGAAACACAGGTTAATAAGTTTCACATCACAAATTAATCAAGCTTGTTTATTAAACCTTCTAATGATTATATGCCCTATCAAAATAAAACACACATATATATATATATCATCTTGAATGACATAACTTTTAAAATGGTAAAAGCAGAATCTTTCACTCTTTAAGACAGAAATTCTTTTTCTGTGGTAAGACACTGATTCTGGGAGGATCCGTTTATGACTCTGTGGAATGTCAGATCACCAGTCCTGGTCAATCTCCAGATGTTGGTTCAAAGACCTAAAGAGGGAGTTGTCTTATCAACTGAAAAAAACAGTTTTAGGTAGAATTGTTCTTGGGTGACAAATTCCATCTGCCATTCATAAAACCATGTTAGTTTGTTAAGTCAGAATTGTATCTTGTCCAGAGGTTAAAGTTCAGAAAATTCCCTATATATATATATATATATATATATATAGCATAATGGCCCTGTCACTGAAACTAAACAGGAAAAGCTATAGCATCATTCCAGGAACTTATGACTTTAAAATGATATACTTCTATTTTCAGTTGCATATTAATGAAGGATCCCAGTGCATAAGGGACATCTGAAGGATACATGTAGCTCATTTACCAGGAAAAACAGATGTAATCCCTGTAGATTTCTACATTTATTGAGAAAAAGTTGTGGAACGAATGCTAAACTCAACTAAATGAAGAAGTGGTCCTGGGAAATTAGCAATGAGTCAGAAGGGTTTCACATCTAACTACGTTATTTTCATTGAAAACTTTTTTTCATAAGCACAATAGTGTTTGTAGCGTACAGCAATCCAGCTAAAAAGAATAAAGATCTCATTTAAAGAGGAGAAACAATATAATCCAGTATCTATCGTTAATTCCAGGCTTTCATTTTATAATATCTGGCCAGTTCTCATTAACGGGCTCACCTGGGAGATAAAGACAAGGGCCGGTGCATCACTGCGACATCTCCAGAGATGATGTCTGAGGTGTGACAAATGTCATCAGGATTGGAAGGTCACATGTTACCTGGAGTGATGAGGATGTCATGGTGCAGCTCTGTGCATGAAGCTGCAGGCTGATTTGCAAGAATCCTTCAATAAATTTAAATGATTTCTTGTCACTTTCTGTTAACCCTTGCACCACTACCTCATGTAGACCCTTTGTCAAGCCCGGTTCCTCTGGCTTCCAGCTGCCTCCCTCTCTGCTTGCAGCTGCACCTGAAGGGATTAAAGCACATCTGTCCCTCGTCACCTCATCAAACTCACCTGCATGAAACCCAGTTGCTTCAGCCACTCTTGCCAGTCTGTAAATAACTTTCCCCGTGGTATTGAACCAACTCTGGTTACCTGTGTTTTTCGACTTTGCCTTTGTCAACATTACTCCAGTTAAATAAACCAGACCTGAGATCAGCCTTCAAGTCCTTCCTCTGCAGAGTCATGACACCCTTAAAATGACAGATGGATAAATATAAGACATGACTTAACTTTCTGCTGCTCAGTGGACACTTATTCTGTCACATAATGTGGTGACTTCACTAACTCTCATAGGAAGACACATACTGTAGTATAAAGAGATTTTAATAAGGTGCTCTGTAAAAATCAGACTGATTAACATTTTAAGAATATTACCTTGAATATCAGATTTTAGTTTTCCATCTGTGCTCGGTGAGGCTCTGTTTCGGCCCCAGACTTGTCAGCCTGAAGCTGTTTATGTATATGTAATGTATAATAGGACTGTGCCAGCGCTTTCCGGTGTTTGGCTGCGGGACTGCTTCCTGGATCTGCCTTCCTTCGCCTACCTTTGCCAGGATTGGTGGCTGACTCAACTGGCTCAGAATTTTCAGAGGCTGACCAATCAGGACGACGCTTCGCCTTCATATACCTTGGATTGCCTTAATTCATGGCGGCTGTGCATCTCTGCAATGTTAGCTGCTTGTTACCCTGTGTGGGTTTTTCATTACAATCGGTGATAGTCATTTAGAGCATATTGGCTCTTTCTTTCTTTTTGTTGTCTGTGTTGGGTTTGACATCCTACCTGAGCTGAGTGGAGTGGACTTTGAGTTTGAATTAACTGTGCTTTTGAGTTAGTCTGTGGCTGTCAGACTTATAAACAGTTGGAAACACTCAGACTGTTGCCCAGGAGCAGAGGTGGCCTCGCACTGACTTCTATTCATTTATTAATTGATTTATTGATGACAAGAAGAATACTTGTTTTTATCTTTTGTGGTTTTTATTGTCTCCTATGTCTTTCTGTTATCTACTGCTGGTGTTCTCCCCGGCTTTTAGAGGAACAAATTGAGTTGTTCTTGTTAAAATGAAGAATGACAATAAAGAACTTTAGACTTTGACAATCAATACAAAGGAAATTCTCCTTTCACCCTTTTGGTGCAGTTTCATTTTCAGTATTTGCCAGAAGATTTCTGATAGCCATCAGATTTTTTTATATGGACAGAGATTTCTTTGGAAACAGTCTGGACAAGACTTTTTAGGAACCGCAGAAGGAAAAAATTGTGTTTTTCTATGTGATATAGAATTACACAGATAATTTAAGTAGCTTACAGTACAATTGCAATTTAACACTGCAGCCAACAGACGTATGTATTCCCTATTGAACCTATAAGACTGTGTTGGTGTGCTTTTTCATTTAATGTTTGCTTCAACAGGAATAATTTTTTCTTTATTAAAATGACACTGTAGTTTCTTTTCTAATATCTTATTTATTTATTAGAGTAGCTTAAGTCTTTAAAGTGGTAAAGTCCTGTTGAAGTATCACTTTTAGGTGGTGTTAAAGTTACAACAGCCAAAAACAAATTAAATATAAGGCATGTAAGTCACTGCAGACCAAATGACATTTGGATTAAAAACACAACATTTAGAGAAATAATTAGCAACTTCTGCTGCAACTGATGTGCAGAAGAAGATAGACTGGTGCTAGTGATTTTGGTTAGTTGATGTAATGAGTAATGTAAAACACATTTACATCAGAATGAGAGAAAGGACACAGATTAGGAGAGACAAACCAAAACTGGTTACGTTACACAGAAAATATAATCTATTCATATAAAAGATTTGATATTAGACTTAATCAATTCCAGTAAATCTACAAGAGATATTTTTCTTTGAGAATAAAGACAGCAGTCTACTTTTCTGCATTTGTTTTGTTCTTCCTTTAGTTAAACTTAATTAACCTTTTCTATAACTTTGCGAACAACGACAGCAGTTTACATCAAGATTCTCTGATGGGTGCAGGCGAGCATCTTCTTGTGTTTGTCTTTGGTCTGGAGATGGTGGAACTCAAGCATGGACGGTGAATAACACACACTGTTACAAACAAGTAGTGCATTAGCAAGGGCCATTACCCCCATCTCTGCCCCTCTTGCGATCACACACACATCCCTGCAGACACTCAGACACAGCATGGGGTGTAATGGACTGTGTTTTGCTGAGCTTTGGTGGTAATAAATGAAAGCTGTAATGTGAGAATGTGGTGACAAATTTCAGTAGTTTCAGGAAAATTAGCTCACTGGCTAATTCTGCAATATGGTTTATACTGGTTGAAGCACAGTTAACAACCCTTAATTGACAGGCTATGGAATTTTGACTAAAAGATTCAGAGCTAGTTTTAGCAGTTAATTTCAGCAAAATGTCTTCCTTGATTTTTGTTCAAAATTTCAATATAAAGTTTTTATTTTCTCCATTGTGACGTAAAGTACGAACCTGAGAGCGGCCGTGCTAGTATGTTTTTTTCTCAAAATAATTGATTGCTTGATGGCCGGGTCGCAATGTGGCTGGAGCTGTTCCTAGTCCATCATTGATTCGATCACATTCACTCCCACCTCCTTCAACATGGATGGGAGCTTTGCCATTATATTCTTTTCTCCCAACACCTCAACTGGTGGGTCCAAGGGGTGGGTTATTTCATATGTAGTCAGACTCAGGTACATTCAATGATCAATATATCCAATTTTGTTTCTTTCAAGTCTGACAAAGGCTAAAATTGTGATGTTTCAAATTTTTAAGTTTTACAAATTCAGAGAATTACACATATGCACCATGACATCAGCCCTCCCCAGCTTTCATTGGGTCTATTTTGATCAATGCAATCAGGTGTAACACACTTACTTTTGAGCCCACCTTAATCATCTCTTTATCTGGAGCAAACAGACGAGCTGGAAGAAAAGTTGGGAAGTGAGGTTTGAGTCCGTTTTAAAGATGCAGGACAGATTTTTTCCATTTTCTCAGTGCCGCTCCCCTGTCGATGGCTTGTCCAGCATCATTCTTGTATCCTTCCTGTACTGGAGCTCCGTCCAGCCAGTAAGTCTTGTTTTAGCACTAGTTCTGTCCCTCTTCTATCTTTCTTTTACTCTTTCCCACCAGTAATGTCTTCTTGCATTGTTTTTGCTGAATCAGCGATGGGGCGCATTAAAAATGGCTGCTGCGTTTATCCGTTAGCTATTGTGTGATGCAGAGCATAAAGCAAAACTTGGCTGGAACGTCACACGGTGTCCCGGAAGAAATAGTTGTGTAGTGCAGTTTCTCAGAATCAGGACGCCGCTGGGCATACACATTGCATTATGGGAACAATATGTGACATAGGCTGATTAAATAAATGCATACTACAGAATTTTTCCAAATCATTACACCTGCAGATTATTACATTTAGGCAAAATCAGTTTGCATTTTTTGTGTAGTTTTCAGTTTTGAAAACTACACAAAAAATTATTTTACATCAGGACAAGTTAATAATTTTTTTCTTTTGTGTTTATTTTGTTTATTATTTTTAATCTATTTTTATGAATATACCAGGGCAACCAACACATCTTTATTAAAGAATTGTATTTTCAGAATTATGTAAGTCATTTCTCTCTCCATCTTCATTTCCACTTCTACTTGAAGTATCAACATTTTTATTCCATACCTTAAAATACTTTAACGTGTATTTATGATTCATGAACTGAGTTTCCTAGAATGTGCATCTCCTCAAAATATTTTTTTTCCTTCAAGGACAAATTTAAATAGATGTATTTGATCAAATAAATGCATTTAAAAAAAATAAATAAAAATTATTTCATAATAATTACTTCCATGGTCTGAAAATGTTGCAAAAAATTCCTGCCAGTAAGTCATTAAATTAAGTCAGTATCTCCATTAGTAGTTCCTCTATCAGTCCTAATTGTATTTATTTATATATTTTTTTATTCTGTTGGGGTGTGTATTTATAGTTCTCCACAATTTGTATTGAATGGATACTTTTTTCAACCCCTTCATGTTTATTGTAAATATTATTACTTTATATTAAATTAATTCCAGATGGATTTCGAAACTCATTCATTTTCAAATTCCTTTTCTTAGAATTTACAAGAAATGTTTCATTTTCTGTGTCCAGGTGTCTTGAGGATTTTTTAGCGTCAGTTTTACAGTGCGTTCTCTTTTCTGCAGCCATTGTTTTCCTTGGATATCTTCTCCAGCTCCATTAGATTTAGAGACTCCTTTCGGGTCTTTTAGGCCATTTGTTTCTGCCTTTTGAAAAAAATAAAAAAAATATAAATAAATAAATAAACAAAAAAGGAAATGGAGTAATGATCTGCTATGTGTTTATTATTTTCTTCACCAAAACAGTGTTATGATATATTGTACAACCTTTCCGTGTCTGAGGTAAATGCTCATTGTAAGTTTAAATTTAAATGCAGGCCTATCTGAACAAGGTTAAAATGAACAAGTTCAGCTTTGTTGTAAACTGAAAAACATATCCAATAAACCTAAAAGCCTGCTCTATACTACCAGCATTCCTTTTTATTGCTGTGATATACTTTTTATGATCCCACGATCTTTCCATCACTTCCACATCCACAGAGAGACGACTCTGGGTGTTTTCAAAGTTTTTAACATTTTGATGTTTTAATCACATGAAACGAAAAACTCATTTAAATAATTTTTTTAACCAGATTTCAAAGTAAATAAATCTGAAAACGCCACTCTTTCATTTCCTCATTTATAACATATATGCATCTTTCTGGAGTTGATGATGCCATAACTTCACCTCTCCCTTAACCCACGTTTGCAAAAAATCTACTACAGTGGCATGTTGAAGTTTTGTGTTTGCTAACCTAACTCCTCGTGATACAAGTTGATGCGCACGCTCCATATTTTATCTGCTATTTGGTGTATTTCAAATCAAATCAAAGCCTTTGTTGTCATTGCACATGGAAGTGTAACGAGATTGCTCGGCACTCCAAATACATAAGAACATAAACATAAAAACAGGACACTGAAGCATATAAAGAGTTACACATTAAAATCTATTAAAATCTGGTAACACATACTAATATGGTAACAATGGTCGTAGAATGGTCAGACTTTGTATAAAAGGCTAATAAAAGCTGTCTCTGAACCGGGATGTCCGTGCTCTGGCAGCTCTGTAGCGTCTGCCAGAGGGCATCAGTTCCAAGTGATGGTGGCCAGGATGATAGAGGTCCTTAACAATATTCAGAGCTCTGCTAAGGTAGCTTGATGTGGCAAGGTTTTCCAGAGAAGGTAGAGGGCATTCAATGATTTTTTCTGCTGACTTAATGACTCTCATAGGCATCCTTTTATCTGTAGCTGTGCAACCTGCATACCACGCTGAGATGCAGTAAGTCAGAACGCTCTCGATCGTTGCCCTGTTGCCACTTGCAATTTCCACTCCACGCTGTTCCTTTGGAGCAGCTGGAGAAAATAGAGTCTTTGCTGTGCTCTTTTGGTGATGGCAGAGGTGTTAAATGACTAGGAGAGGTCCTTGTTTATGTGGACTCCAAGGACTTTATAGGATTGCACTCTTTCCAAATCCATGTCATTAATGCAGAGAGGCATTATATATATATAATATATATATATATATATATATATATATATATATATATAATCACTACATGGTGTAGTTCAAGGTCTGCCCTTGACTCAATTTATCCCTACCTGGAAAACCCAAAATAAAGCAGATCAAGTTATTTACTTTCTTATCAGCTCTGTTTCTGGTTTTTCTGTTTAAATCAGAAAATGTTCCCATCTCTGCAAAGTTTATTGTCTGTGTAGATTTAAGTTTTCAATTTCTTTTAATGACCAAAACTCCTTATTGTTTAATGATTCCTAGCAGTTTTGCAGGCCACATCTTGAGTGGAAGACGTAGGAGAGGAAGACTCACTCTGAACCCCATCGACAACCTAGAGAAGCATTTGTCAGTCCAGCAGAGGAGTGCTTGTGGCACCAAGCAACATTTCCATCATGGTCAGAGAAGAGTCATTAAAGATTTAAAAGCCTGTTGCAAAACAGCTAATGAAGCAGTGCAGATTTACCTATCATGAATATTGTTTGGGGCTGTTAAACAAAGCCTGAAAAGTGAAGTTTCCAACATGTCTTTTATTGCTCTATTCTTGGCAAAGCTGTAATATCTAATCAGACGGAAATTATTAATGACTGGCATAAAATTTGAAAGTGTAGCCTTCGTTTCCATACTTTATCCAATTAAAATATCTTCCATCCCATCACATGCACTAACCTGTAAGAAAGCTGCTTATAGCTACACTAAAAATTTCCCATGAACTGAGAATATGTTGAATTATGAATCATACATGATCAAAAAACAGAAAAAGCTTTTAAAGATGGTCGTTACTTGAGTAGAAGTTTAGGATTTTTTTTTCTATTGACGTTTTTATGGGTTGCTTGAGTTACATTGTAATTTTCTCTAATGTAAAATGTGTATTTTGTTACACACAGGCCGAAGAAAAGGGGGATTGATAATCAAGTCTCACTAAATGTTAAATACGCTGGTTAATCTGATTAATAAAGTGGATTAAGGTAATGAAAATATGATTTCAGTTAAATTATTTTTCTTACAATTGAGTATCAAGCCTACTAACTATAATTAAACTTGGTCTGTTAGATATTGTATCGTAGTCTATGGCTTTAGTTGTTTTTTCTTCATTCTAGTTTAATCTTTTTGTATGTGTCATCTTTGGTTTGTAATCTGCATCTCACTTCCTGTTTTGTTTGGAAGCTTTTACAGCCTTGTGTGTTGAGTTTACTGCACCTGCATTGCTTTTGTCACGATCTCACCTCAGGATGTATCACTGTGTTCCTCACTGGATCTTTTTCTTTGTTTCAATCTGTTCCTCCTTATGTAAAGTAAATTTTTGTGTTTGCCCTGCTCAGCCCTTTTATTGAATTACCCATCTCTGGACTCCCTGCTCATGCAGTATCTTTTGTTTTTTTTAAATAAGTTTATTTATTCTTACATTTGTCAGCCTCCTAGAGTCTTTTTTGCATTTGGGTTCCACTTTTTACACAACCACAGCAGAGCCAGCTACAGAGTTCTGTATTTATAATTAACTTATTTAATATTATCATATTGATTAACTAAAATTATTATTTGATTGAATTAAACAATTCAAACCCCTCACATATGAGATCTTCAAGGAACATTATCCTCCACTGACTAAGAAAAATGACTTTTTTTCTTTTTTTTTTTTTAATCCTCGATTAAGGTAAAGCAGCTGTGCCAGCTCTTTTGGGAATGATATTCATACCCTAAGAATTTTTCCAGGAAAACCATAGGACTGGGTATTGGAGAAGCTCTGTTTCTCCACCAAGTCCTCCAGTGTCATTTACAGTAACCAGTGAGTTGGAAGTTACTTGACTGACCAACGCTCATCCTTAGTTGTCCTAGTCATAATGAGCAATTTAGCAAGACCTGCCTACAGCTCCAAAATTCTTTGAGCATGATGGAAAATATGGTATGCTTCTAAGCTGCAGCTATCAAAATGAAAAAAAGCCAGTATTTTATTTCAAAACAAAGTTTGCTGAACCATTTCAGACTACAGACATTTTTTTTTCTATAGTCTGGGTGATATGAAATCTAGGCCAAGGAAATGTGCAATACTTCATTTGATTCATATCAAATCTGTTGCACAGTCACCATGAGAGTATTTGTGTGTTTTATTTCCACATATTTCACTCCTGTGTAAAGGCCCATTGTCATCTTATAGATATGTTTGTGTTTACCTTGTGTGCAGTACACAGCTCATACTTGCTGATAAAATGTGGGTTATTACACTGTATGTAATTGTACATGATCATATATGGATAAAAAAAAGAGAAAATAACACAAAGTACTTGTGCAGTTTGGCGCATATAAGGACAGTTTGTGGTGTTGGGAGTCTGATAGCAATTTAGATAAGATAAGGTAAGGGAGATTAAATTAGATAAACATTATTAATCCAGAAGGAAAATTTGTGATAGGCCTAGGCAGATCGATCTAAATATTGATACCATAAAACCAGGACTAGTATCTACTATTGATACCAGCCTGATGAGATAAATATTTCTTACAGAGTGCTTTGGGGTCAAAAAGCCAAAGAATGAGAGGTTCTGGAATATGGGAAGTCAGTGGAGTAGATGATTCCGACGAGCCATTTGTTAACTTCTCTTGATCCTCTGAGCACGGGGCACTTCATCTTCATCGCTGCAGGGAAGCTCCTCTCTATCCAGGGTAATTTTGATGGAGATGGGAAGCTGTAATTAAAGGAAGACATGGTTTATCTGGTACAGACATATCTGCATGTAACATGACAAAATAATACCTATTAAAAGAAAATAAGCAACAACGACCAACAAAAACAGAACAAAAAAAAGACCCTATTACACTTACACTGGTTGCTGTAGCACGCTGGATGATGTGTTTTGAGGAAAGACATTACCTTGAGCATCCACTTCTGCTTTGCTGTCAAGCCCTTCTCTCCACTCCCACTTTGTTTACTTTTCAGTAGTTTGGAGCACTGAGTCTTTAATGTTGTGGCTCTTCCAAATACTCATTCCACTGCAATTATAAGCACCAACAACTGCTATTTTTTCATTCTGTGTCTCTGATACACACATTCACACACTCCTAGACCCCACATATATGACCAAAAAACAATCCAATGTGTAGATTCTATTGAACTGGAGCAAGTAGAAACACATCTTCCAGTGGGGTATTACTTTTCAGGTAAATAGAAGCAATGGCGGGTGGTTACACTGCTTTGGGTTGGAAGCAGCAGAGTTTTGAAGCTTCTCACTGATTTCAAGCAGTTGAGATTAATGATACAACACTGACCAGAGCAAGACGAGCAGTGATCTACCTACCTGAGAATTTGATTACGGCACAGTAAAGCTTATCAAACTGGTTTAACACACCTATTATGATTAATGATACAACATTGGCTGTAGCAACACTACTAGCGAGCTACCTACCCGACAATTCCACTGGACATTCTGTCTCTTATCACACAGCTCCACAAGTTGGTCCTCCATTTCTGAAGTCCACCGGACTTTATTTTTCACGTTGGTCTAGCTTGCTCTTGTTTTCGCCAGCTTTCTTGCTCTTCAGACAGCTCGCTCTCTGATTGGCTACATTCCATTCCACGTCACACTCTACACAGTCACACACGCGTGAAGATATTTGGTCGTAAATATTGAGCATGTTCAATACTTCTGAATGTCGGCCACTACCCATTTCAGAGCTGATTGTCGGGACGAATTCAATCTTAATACACCTCAGACTAAATGATAATTTTATAGGAAAATTTTAGAAGACTTAAGATAATCGGTTGTTTGCCGTCTTTTGTCGGGAGGGGGGGGAAATCGGAACAAAAACAGTCAGCTAATCATTATGTGTGTTCCTAGCTTTACTCTATTCAGGCTAAATGTACGATCTCTGATAGCATTTTACTGTGGAAAGAACATTTTAAACACGAAGGATTGACACATTTAGATTTACCAGCTAATTTTTTTGCCTTTTTTATTTAGTTTATCCTTTTAGGTAGCTCTTACTTGTGAATTTCTGCTTCCTGTGTCTGTGTGTAAAATCTGACTGGTCCTGTACACATTGAGTTAGCTTTGTATGCATGGGTCTACAATACCTTGCATTCACAAAGTACAGTTCTCCTCCTTCTTGCTTTATTTATCTGATATGAAGTCTTTCTGAATGGAAACTGATCCTGGTGCACAGACTTTCGGCATGCTCAGGTCCTTACAAACTCGTAACATTTTAAATTTCCATCACAAAAGCCTTGTGTCTGACCCGGCAATGCAAACCAGCAATTGCTTTGACAAAGATGCTCTGTGGGGATTCAAGCACATACTCTTCTATATAGCCAACAATAATGACTTTACCAGTCTGTTAAAGCAGTGGAGTTACGTTTTTTAGACACAGACATAGTTTATGTTAATATAGCTGAGAGAAAGCAATGGGGGACAAGGTATTCATTATTCATGTAAGATTGGTTTTATACTGCACTGGTGTGTTGTCCAAGCTTTTGCCCTTACAAAATTTAGCATTATTATCAGCTGAAAAAAAAAAAAGTTCTATGTGCAAAACGTTCTCCTTCCTTAGCCAATCTAAGACAAATCTTAATCGTACATTCATTTGTTTATCAGTGCTACATCTACATTTATTTGCTTTGCAGTCCTGTTGCAGCAGTTAATGTTAATGGTGGTAACAGTTTCTAAGGGCAGAGAAAATCATTGCTCTTGTCTTGACTTTTCCTGCTGCGGCAGAGGGTAACAAGTGATGACCTTTTTCGTTACAAGCCCACTGGACCCTTAAATGAAAATGAAAGCTGCCCTCAGCCAGTTGGTCACAACATCAATTTTGATGTCACATATTTCACCTCTTCTACCTTGCCGACTACTTCTCAGCAGATATTTCATCATGAAGTCCAATTAGCATTTCAACTCTGCTGAAGGAGTCTTGCGAAGTGCTCCAAACTACTTCGCCCAAAGCAGTCGAAATTTTTTTGAATTCAGTCACATTCACTTTTTGTACTCACCATTTTGGCATCTCATCAGCTACATGGCTTTCCACCTCAGTTCTCTCAAATAATTTTTCTATCAATATTTTACTCTGCTCTCCTCTCTGTATGGTTGTATCAAATGCTGCCAGTGGGTATATTTCAGTACAACGTTGATGTGTAATCATTGACTGACTTTGGTCTGCTGCATCAAAGTTAAAGACATTAAAAAAGCTACCTGATCTCATGTTTTATTCACTCTTCTCCCATAATCAGAATTATACTATCTAACAGGGAGAAAAAAATGCATGTAAACATTTAGAAGCATGATGGTAAATCATATTGATACAAATGCTGTGTATCAGCAAGGGTCATTTACCTCATCTTATTTATTTATATTGCCTACATACAGCATATAAACCGACACACAAACACACAGACCCAGTGTAATGAGCTTTGTGGTAAGCGGCTCTGATAGTGATGAATGAGAGTATTAACAGTGTCTAATTAGCAGCTAGCCACAATAATATGTTGTGTTTATGGAAGTAAAACAAAGAGTAAGTGAGCTCATCAGGACCAAATACTGCTGATGCCATTTCTTCTTTATATTTATGTTGTTAATGTTTTATATTCTACTGATGGGACCAACATATCGCATTAGGTCTAAGTAAGGTCATTACAGATGGCTTTAGATTACCTCTTAACACTATATATCTTATCACCTTTTAATATTAAATTTAATGGTCTTTTTTTATTTGTATGACACAATAAATTATTTCTTTCTTGAGCTGGTTTAGAAGAGTGCCACAGCCAGTAATTCTGAAGAGCTGAATTGAAGCTCGCTGAGTGGTTACCATTGCGCCATCTTGGCGGCGTCACGTGTGTCGTTAGTCCTGAAAATCCAATAATGGGCAAAGAGGTCGAGCTGAGAGTGGGACTGTGAAGGTGGGGGTGGATGATTGACACCCATCAATCTCCAAGCTGTTTGTAGCTATGAGCTAACTGAGCTAACCCCGTGCTAATCCCGAGCTAACCAGCTAATGGAGGTAGGCGGGCTAAAGCTAAGGCCCGCTGTTAGCCGGCTAAAAAACGCGGTTTTGCTACAATTTTCCTTCTTGTTTAGGATATTGGATACCTGTCAATCAAAAGGACACTCTCCTAGATATGCCAAATTTCAAGATTAAATAGCATCCAAACAGATGAGCTAGAAAAAAATTCATCCCCTCACAGCTGTCATGAAGGTAAACTTGACCTATTAATCCTTTTTTTGTACCAGGCTTTAAACATGTTTATTTCTACTATGAAATTGGTCTTTTTAACATGGGAGTCCATGGGGATTGACTCTGTTTTGGAGCCAGCCCCTAGCGAATGAGGGGTGATCTGTAATTTATTGCACTTCTGCATAAGCTTCACATTTTGTTGTGGCTTGTTTTGATGTTATTTTTCCTTTTGCTGAAAAGTTCCTGGGCTATGAAGTAGCTGTCAACAGAGCTTTGGAAAGGTGGATTAATAAATACAGTATTGCTGGGGGAAACACAATGCACAGAGCACGGTCCCCTGGCCCTCTCTCTCTCTCTCTCTCTCTCTCTCTCATTGTTGTTGTCATTGCTGCTGCTGTCGTATACTGTAACATTAGTT
>JBAMHW010000018.1:28249484-28260116 GCA_037177495.1 Rhadinocentrus ornatus | reverse complement strand
GTCTGATATGATTAAAATTTGATAAGTTAAATTTGATTATATTTGTAATTTTTTTAACATGTTGCTTAAATGTGAGGGTAGAATCAAAGACTACACCCAGATACTTTAACTGGTCCACCACATCTAGACATTCATCATTAACTATGACAGAAGGTTATTTAGTCTTATTTAACATCTGCATGAATGTTAACGTTCCCCATTACAGTGACACATCTCTACCCAGCACTAAGTAAGTCTGAAATATCCTCTTAACTCCAAGTAAAGTCCAGGTGGATGTTAAACAACAGATAACAATTTCTCTAATTTTGACTTTAGGTGAGAGAAATTGGTTTTCTGCTGTTCTTTCTACAGTCAGCTCTGTAATGATCAGTGTACTGTTTGTCACATGCCATCATATGCCTTAATAACAGGTTTATAATAACAGGGTTTAATGTTTGAAAACCTTGCTGTTGAGTTGTGACTCCCACCCATCTTTTGTTTATCTTTATCAGCCAGGTATTCTTTAACTCACCCCTGTCAATGGCTGGAAGGTTTCCAATTGAACTTATTTATTATTTGGAAGCTAATTGGTTACAGAGGTTAACTGAAATCAACACTTCACTTTTAAACATGGTGGTTTCACAGTATTTACACAGGGCAGAGTGATTTTTACTGGAAGTCTGGTTCCTAACTTCCAAACTTCTGCACAATCATGATGGGGTACCTGGACTGGCAGCATGTGAGGATTCCTGTGTTAGAAAGCAAATACTGTAACTATATTTCCAGCATTATGCTTGGGTTTTCTCTTTGTTTCTTGTGGAAAAGATGATTCTGAGAAAAAGTAAAATGCAGTCAGCAGAAAGAGAAGAAGATGCAATATTTGACATAGTCACCACTTCTCTGGCTCCTTGGATTGATTGAGTCAGACTACATGTTTGCTCAGCAGCTTATTGCTCTACACAAATGAATTTATAAGTGGCTGAGATTTTTGCTTACTTTTTCTAGTCTAATCTTTTACTTTTAAAAGGACTGTAGTTTGCAAGTAGCTCTATTGGCTTATATATATCTGCAATATGACATTAAATCAAAAATCCAAAGACTTTTTGAATTTATAGGAATTAATTTCCTCAATTTAATGATGATTAAGCTTCATGTTTTGTCTTATTAATATCAGACTAATTCACTTTAACACAGTGGGCCTTAGTCAGCAATATCTTCTTATGAAACTTCTTATCTTTGTTCTTAAGTTGCACTTAATATGTTTAAGCTAAATAAGCTTAACGCAGGCAACAGTGAAAAAATAAGAATAAATATATACATATATATATATATATATATATATATATATATGCAATGAAACAGATTGTCGTAATTTGTAAAATGATACACTCACACAGTGAGTTTCAAATTATTTAAAAGCTGCTTTAATGCCGGCTGATCCCATGCATTAAGACGCACATCCTGATAAACAGTAGAATAACTTTTTTATATATTTTTTTATCTCGTTACATCCTGTACCTTCTACAGTTTTTAAATTTAAAAAAATGTAATATAAAGAATGATGGTGCTGTTTTTATTAATTATAAATTGGCTTGCATGATGATTGGATTACAATGAATTGTCTGCCATGAGATGATTTATTGTGAATTTGTGCTATACAAATAAAGCTGAGTTAAATGTAAAAGTTGGTCACCCAGGGCATAGCCTTGATTTCCTATTAAAACTAATCATTTAAATAAAGACACTATACAGTAAATATTGATTATATTATATATGGATCTGTTGAGTGCTTTTAATGCGTACATGAATGCAGTCTATTGGGCTGATGGCTTTAAAGACGAACTACAAAACTTGCAGATTATCTCTGATGTGAACCTCTTTGACATCTAATCCAGCATCCATCTTACATCTCTCCAACCAGTAAAAGACTTATGTTGATTCTGGTCTTATCTCTTGCTCTGTCTCTTTAAAAGTTAGATGATGCATCTTTAAGATGACCTTTACATTATATTACATTACAATACATTACAACAAGCAAAAGAATTAAATCCTGCCTTGACTGTGACTTCTTCTAAAAAGAATTAAATGAATAAAAATGAGTGAATTTTCCCTGGAGGGAAATCATAATGTGAGGATATTAAAATGCTTTCTAAATTACAAAAATTAGCTCTTTTTTTTTATATTATTATTTATTACTATTTATTAATTTAAAAGCTGGAGAGAACACAAATACTGACTTTGTTAAAATGTTGGGACTCAAATGTTCGTAGAGTTTGTTCTTGTCAAATAACAAATCTGGGAAGATCTTGTGAAGTGTGACAATCTTTGTAAAAATTTTGTATGCAGAACTTAGGAACTAATTTGTTCATAAAAACCGTAGGTGAATAATTCCTAATGATTTTCTGACATTTAAAGGTAAATTTTATAATTCTGTAAAAGTTTAAAAACAGTTGAAAATAGTCTTGTAGATGTTTGACAGAGTTCTCATATTATGTCCTTTAAATCAGGTTTGATCCATATGGAAAAAATATGCATTGTAGTATTATCAATAAATTGTATAAAAAACAGCTGTTTGATGCTCCAGGTCTCTTTATTTTGCTGAATTCTCAGCAGCAACACAAAGTCATAAAAAGTCATCACCTCTGGAGCCTCCAGTCAGTCTTAGTTTAGACTTCTTTCTATTCTCTCAATATGAAATACAACTTACCTCCTTTATTCACCTTCCTATGTGCATTTATTCAGTCCTGAGATTTTTTAAATCAAAGTTTTCCCTTAACTGCAGTAGTTTCAGATTGATTGTGAATCAATGAATCGTTAAAACGTGCATTTCTGTTTCTCACACCTGTTTAGGGTGTCCAAGCTTCATAACAAGAACGAAAAACAAGACTGAGTACTTCAAATGAATGGGATGAGGAAGTGTGTGGTTGTGCAGATGGAAAGTATCTTTTTCTTCTCAACCCCTTTTGCGTAGGCTAGAGTAGGTCAAACTACACTATAGAAGAGATGAAATTGGTAGAGGTTTTCGGAAATTGAAATGATGTGCTGCATGGTGGTGTGGTGGTTAGCACCACTGTTGCCTCAGAACAAAAGGGTTCCTGGGAGGTGAAGTTGAGCTGGACCTTTCTGTGTGGAGTTGGCATGTTCTCCCCTTGTATGCTTGTTTCTTTTAGTACTTTGGCTTCCTTCCACAGTCCAAAAACATGCATGTTAGGTTAATTGGTCTCTCTAAATGTCTCTGTGTTGGCCCTGCGATGGACTGGTGACCTGTCCACCATGTACCCTGCATCTCGCAAGGTAGCTGCTGGGATAGGCTCCAGCCCCCGGCATCCTGCACTGGAATAAGCGGATATAGAAAATGGATGGATGGAAATTATATCAAGTCAGACAAAAACTATACTAAACAAGGGTAAGAAGTGGGGAACATCAGCTCTCTGCACCAATCACAAGGGAAGGGCTGAAGGTCACATATTACAATAGTATAAACATGTTGTAAGATCTAAAACTTTGTTTAGACACAGTCCAACTCAATCCAGTTCAATTAAAACAAATCCATTATATAATCCAATTTATAATAACTGGAAGTTGGTTCCAAAAATCAACAAATTAATTGAAAATGGTGATTTCCCATATTTGCAAGGTAGTCTTACCAGTATCACATTTTTATAGCCGCATTATGATATGCCCTCTGTCAGAGCTTTTCAAATTGAGCAGCAGAAGTAAACAGATGACAATGAAATTGCTATAGGAAAGGCTTCCCAAATTAGGACAACTTCTGGCCCACAAAATACTTGCCGTAATCCACGTCCAGCCCAACAACTGACATCTGGCCCACACTTCAAGGCTGAAGGTCCAAGTGCTGCAGCAGAACCATACGTGCTAAAAGTAGTTGCGGATTCAACCAAAACATGACAGTGAATGAGCAAATTGCTACTTACATCCCTGCCAAAAAATGGAGAAATAGAGTAGTCTTCTTCCCCAAATATACATCATGCAAAACTGTCTGCAGAAACCATAGTCAAGACGGTGCTAGGCCCACTAGGATGGCAGTGACTTGTGTGACAGGCATGATCATGACATTGGCCTTGTCCAACCCGACTCTGTAAGCCATCTGATGATGTCAAGACAAGACAAGACACATGCCCATTTTTAATGTATACCTATACATTTTTTATATATTTCTGGTTCCAAACGTTGCATTAACAATCACAAAGTAATGTCACTTGTGCGTGGAGACTCACAGACATACATCATGTTCATATTGCTTATCTTATCTTTTGTTTTGTTTTTATTCTTGTTCATTTCTGGTTCAAATACAGTGCTTAAATGAGTTTACCTTCAAAACTAATCTTCATTGCTCATTTGTCTTAATTAAATCAATATAACCCTGAACAGAAGATGTGTCTAATGTTAACTTATCAACAACATGCATTTTTATCAAAAAAAAAGAAAAGAAAAAAAGAATGAGGTATCCTCGTTCCCATGATCTGTAAGAAGGTAAACAACACCGCTCCACTAAATGTCGATTGAAATAGTAATGGCAAAACTAATGAGAAATAGGTTTTCTGACATTTTGGATAACTATGCAGGCCCTGGGTCAAAATGACCCTGGAACATTATTGCTATTCCAGAGAAACAAACCAGAGAAAGGAGGGTTAAAATGAGCAGGAAGCGGCATTGGATTGGATCACCCTCATCTGATTCACAGTTTTTAAGATTACCAAATCCAGATTACCAGAACTTAAAACCTTTGGGCTACCAGCTATGTAAAAAGCAACGGGTAGGAGAGCTAATATGGGGTTACTTTTAGTGTTACTCATTTTGAGACAACACACTAAAATCATTAACATCCACTTCTATTTATAAGTTTATGACTTCTCATCTAAGGCATAACAAATAAAAAACTAACAACAAATTAACAACTACATTTTGGATATTTTGAAAACTTAAATGAAAAAAGGCTCAATGTCAAATTGTTAACAAAATGAAAAAAGTTCTAGGTTCTTCATCGGAGGAGGAGGGACCAGCATTTTGAAGCCCTGCTTTTCAGGGGGTGGATCTTAAGTTTTGCTTTGGTTTGCTGCAGTTTGGTCAGCTCAATTTGTTCTTCTGCCAGGAGTATCTGTGCTTCTACTCTTCCAGCTTCTTATTTGATAAGTGATAAATAGGCATCATCATTATCATTTGGCAATGGACGCTTCAAACCTCTTGTCTGAGCTCCTGTGACTGCTGGCTCTACCATTGAGGATACAGATTCTTCTACAATAATAGGTCTGAGATCAAGAATAAATGCTTCCTCTGAATTAGGAGGAACTGCTACACAACCGTAGGCTCACCATCCCCTACAACACCTCAATCCTGGACATAGCTTAAGAGTTCTCACCTCCAGCAATGTCCAAAACCACATCAGTGCATTCCCCTTTCTTTAAGGGTTAGTTGCCTGTTTGGGTGTTTTTTGCTTCAGAAAGGTCCTTTGGTGCTTTGACTCTCAGGTTCTTCCATCTAAATTTCACCTGCTTCAAGGTCCTCCTCTGGCCAGACCCCATTGAATTCATATTTTGGGTGATTTCAACCCAAATAATCTTTTTTCCTTTTGTTTGTCTTCATTCCACCCACAACAGAACTACTATTGAGGCATAATGGCACTTTACACCCTTCAGCAGTGCATGGGTTTCTGCAACAGTGAAATTAGGTAATTTTGAGTCCATGGTTCCACCTCGTCTGTTGTAGCAAACATTTTATTTATTGATCCATGATCGACTTATTTGAACCCAAGCCTAAGCATGTCAGCTAATGAGTAGGCAGGTATGTCACAGCCATCTTATTAAGCCTTTCTCAAAGGAATTACAGAGAGGCACTGACATGGCAGGTATTGTCCATCACTACCACCCTTTTGGTGCAAGAAGGTGTCGTCAAAGGGTGCTGGCCGTGCCAAATCACAGGATACACCACTGAAGAACTCTATACTGGCTTTTGCTTTGGGAATGGTGATATTAAGTACATTGCAGACCTTGTCAGGCCAAAACTTTAATGGAGAACCCAAAGGAGTCACAGTCTGTCTGTGGAAGAACAGGTTCTATGCATCTGGGACTTTCTGCCAAGTAGTTGGTGACAACATGGAAGTGCACAAAGCAACTGCAAGTAATGTGGTAAAAGCTGTGTCAATTGCATTGGCCAGTCTGGTCAATCAGTTTGTTTTATTTTTAAATGAGGATCAGATTGCCCAGACAAAGTACAAGGTTTTTCTTCTGGGTACATGCCCAATACTATTGTATTTATTTGTATTGTGACTAATTTCTTGTTGTTGGTCTTATTGTGATTTTTATCTTTATCTTATTCTTCTTTATTTGGTATGGAGTGACTGTGTGCACACAATTTCCTCCGGAATTAATTAAGTATTCTGATTCTGATTCTATTGTAATTATTGACTTGTGTGCATGTCTAAGCACCTCATGAGAGGAATTGGGAGTATATTAACCGAAAAGGGAGGCACAGCATCGACATCCAATGGTGACCTCATTATCACAAACTGTCGAGAAATGGCCTGGGTCTGTTCATGATGCTTGTATCCTGAGGGAGAGTGCCTTGTACAGAGAGCTCAAAACCAACCAACCGGATGGCATAATATTAAGAGACAGTGCCTAGCCACTCCTAACATGGCCAATGACTCCTTTTCTTGCAGGAATCATACCTGCTCAGGTGTGCTTTAGCACGGCTCATTGCAAAACAAGATGCATTTAGAGAAGCGTTTAGAGTTCTGAAGGTACAGCTTGCGTGCCTTAATTTGCGGGTGGAACCACAGGGAGCATGTAAGATATTTCTTGCATGTATTGTTCATTGGTACCAGACGTCCCTCTCTATGACAATTTTTATTATGCACCTGGGCCCCGTGTTGAGAAACCAGACCAACCATTGGCATTCTGTCAGAAAGAGGGGCTGAATGGACATCTAGTAAGGGAAAAAGTTGCATACAGCTTTTCAGCTTTGTACACAATAGATGTCACTGCACCTTCAAACAAGTCTGGAATGCAAAGTTTTAAAGTCAAAAAGTTATAGAGTGGGTCTTTAAGAAACCTTTTTGAGCCAATTAGAAAACACAGACAATGAAAATTACTATGAAATGTCAGTAGGAATTTAAATGAGACTACCAGTATATGCTCCTCCATGTTTTGCAAATTTCAAAATTAGATGTTATAGGACAGCTGAGAAATACCGCCTGTGCTGCCTTTTGAAACTTAAAAGAGACTGTTAATTTACATCCCTTTCCAAAGTTATTATGACTAAAAAATGGTGTATATTATATTGTGTCAGTTTATTTTACCCAAAGTTGGAACATTGCTTCAACATTTTCAAACACACAATGGTGATTGTGTGTAAATTTACACACAATTTACACACAATTGTGATTTATTTTCCTGAAAGATGTCTTTACTCCTGTGATCAAACAGATACTGGCCTCAGGGTCAAACTGAAACACCCACATAATTTATCTTCCTCCTTTTTTGTTTCTACACACTTTCACTCTCTCCTTGCTGTTTCTATCTCTGATGTGCATCACAATAACTATTTGCAATTTCTATTTCTGTTCACCTCTTGTCGTCTTTTCTAACCCTCATCAGATCACACAGTGATGTGCAGGTGTTGAGCTACAGTAAGATGATATAGATGAGGGAGAAAAAAAAGATTTATCATGCCATCATATTAGATTTTTTATTTTTGTACATTTCTCCTTTTGATGTAGATTTTTAGGCCACCTGTTTTTTACCTAAGCACATAGGTAGAAGCCTCCTATTGGATAATTACTGCTCCGACGATTATCTTTTAGCTGGCCACAAGTTATTTAAACCCATCTGATGCAATGAGTAGCTTCTTTGTAGGAGCCAAATTAGTCTAATGCAATATAAGACAGGAAATGATGTGTGTATGGGTGTGTTTTAGGCCGGAAAGGGAAATCGGTTTTGACCGCTTTGCCGGGAACACGCTTGCCATGTGTTTTATAATCTTCATTGAAAGGAAAAGAAAAAGTAAATAAATCGGCTTTTAACTGCAATCGGATAGCGTCTGGACATTTATTCACAACATCTACACCCGGCAGAAGCGTGTCAGCCAAAAGTTCCGGATCTCATCATTCCAGTAGCTTTAAGCAATGGCTTAGCCCCTTCATTCTTCTTTCTTAAACAACCATGTGGAAAGACACATCATGTGGTCGTGAAAAAGATGTTTGTCTGTGTAAGAAGGATCAAATCATTGGCATCAAGCAGAGAAAACATCTAAGACATTTAGACACATCAGGAGGCAACATGGGGTTCAGTGTCTTGCTCAACAACATTTCGGCATAAAGTCAACTGGAACTGGAATCAATCCACCGACTTTCCATTTGGTAGATGACTGTTCTGGAGGAAGAAATAAATTATTATTTAGAAACAATGCACAGAAATAAAGACAAACAGAATTTAACTTTCTGCAACTGCAAGATTAACGGCGAATTTAAAAAATGGAAAAGTAACATCAAAAAGTCAAGAATTTTGAGTATTTATGTGCTTAAAGCTAGCATAAATAAATAGTGTGAATCATTGCTCTGAAAGCAATCTTTTTTTGTGTTTGCATCCATGAAGGAATTCTAACACTTAATCATACAAAAAAGAAAAAAGAAAATTAAACAACATTGCAGCTCTCTTCTGGACTCATATTAAATATTAAATCATTTTCAGAAATCAGACAATACATCTCCTAAGCTAAAGAGCATTAGCATCTTATAAGCAAACATTTCTATTACTCCTAGCTTCAGTGGTGGTTTGGGGTTACCTTTGTTCACATGACAAAACAACAAAGAAGCATGAATGGAAAAAAAACAAAAAAAAACATTACAGCAATTGGAAAGGAAGAGGTGATGCAACATGATGGTAAATATGCCCACGTTTATACTTTTTAAATGAGTTCCTGTCATCAAATACAAAATGTTGAAAAACAGCAAAGTAAAATTTCTGTCTCAGTATCTGGTTCAGTACCCCTGTGTCTGTAGGGTTTCGAATGTCCCCATCATGTTCACGCTTAGTAAAGAATTCAAAACACTCTGATAATCTCTTAGATCCGTACCCTCCTATGCCCTGGGTGCATGTGTGAGAGAGTGATTATAGTTCATAAATTGTAATATCCTGCGGTTATGGGGATGACTTAGAGATTACATTCAGACTGACAGTATGATGAGACAGAAGCTTTAATGGCTGATGAAATCATTCAGTTTTAACAGATCTAAACATGCAAAATCTCCTTTGCTAACTTGAAGTTAGTGTTTTATGTTATTCAGGATTCATGCTGTTAAAGAACCAAAAACAGGACTTTAAAATAAATGGACCTCATTGGTGATGATTAAAATTTATCATCACTGAATCCATCATCTATGGATGGTAATAGGGTGGGGATTTCTAACCTACTGATAAAGCAAGGTTGGCATCGCTGGGGACTGGTCCTGCTTTAGAACTAGGATAAAAGCACCCACCTTTCCATCTCCCACACTGGATAAAGAAAAAAAAAAAAGTTTTTCATTGGAGACAATCTCAATTCAGACAAATTTTGAGATGGAACAAGTGGCAATCCCATATCTCTGCAGTCTGGGACCGAACTCTATCCTTCAATAATGCTTGGCTCCACATAGCGGGCTTTATCAAATGGCCTTTTTCTACCACTGGTTTTGGGTCAGTATGCATATTTTAACATTTCCATGAGCAAAAACTGGGAAGGGAGCCAGAATATCCGATCCAACCATTCTACTTTTCTGGGACCCTTTCTTTGGGGTCCCAGTCTTTCCGATCCAACTCTAGGGGATGGTGCCTGACACACTTTATTGGTTGGTCAATTTACCATGCAACATGGCAAGAAAAACACAAAGCAGGAACAGCGCCATGTTTAAATTTGGATTTGGATTTTTGGAACCCATAAATTTTTGTGGGATTGAGGTCAGGACTGCAGGCACGCCATGCCTTCCTCCTAACGTCCATATTCCGCAGATCAGGGGAGGCTGGTTAAAAAAGAAAACTAATAATTATCACATTATATAATTTTAATATTTGTCCACTGATAAGTGTATTTTCTGTTTGACTCTAATCATTTTTAATATTTTCTTTTAAAAAGTAGCTGAATTTGCACATTTCCTGAACAAAGACATGGCAGAAACCAGAAATAAAGCAATGGATGTTTTCTTTTTTAAAATGAATGGGACTAAAATAAATAAATAAATATAAAAATGAATATGTTATCCTCTTGTTGAGCAACCTGTATTGAAATGGATTAAATCACCAGAATCCCAAGTTAAAAAAAAAACAAAAACAAAAGAATTAACCTGAGGGTCAAAACTTAATTTGTGTTCACTTCTCTACACTTTGTTTACAACACACGAAGGGAGGAATTTTGTTCTATTTATTGTCTCTTGCTGCTATAAAAGTTTTTTCTAAGCCAAATACATTCCTATGTGTGTGTTTGTGTTGGTATGTGAGTGTGAGAGAGGAAATCTGATGAGATATGAAACATTTCTACTGGTCAATATGCTGCCAGTTGACTAAATATTGAGTTCTTACAATTGTAAATCGGACTCTTAAAGAGTCAGTGCCACACCAGCCATGAACCTTACCGCACGTCTCTGCTTGCAAAGGCTGGTTG
>JBAMHW010000018.1:28205233-28223915 GCA_037177495.1 Rhadinocentrus ornatus | reverse complement strand
GATGGACTGGTGACCTGTCCAGGGTGTACCCTGCCTTCACCTGGAACACTGCTGGGATGGGCTCCAGCTCACCCCGCGACCCCTAATGGGAACAAGCGGTACAGAAAATGGATGGAATTGAAATTCAAACAAAAATCTCAAATAATCAATTTTTATGGCTCTTTCAGGCAATAAATATGTTCAGCTTAGGTAAACTTTCCCTCCTTAAATATACCTAAGAGCTATGCAGCATCAAAATGTTTTCTTTGCAGCCTCCACTGATTCTTAATGCCAGTGTGATGTATAACAGCAGCACTTGGGAAAGCCAGGATATAATCCATTATCATGACTGGTGACATCTAATTATCAGATGTTCCACTCACTGGATGCAGCGTAACGCTGACACTTTCGACTGCCGCTCCATTCAATTCCATTTCCGCTGGGCCAGACTCGGCTTTGAATCTATTGCTTCCTCTGCTCAGTGACTCATTCTGCTTAATAGCAGATGCCGGTTAATGTCTGTCAACAGCTTTAAATAAGGGAGCAAAAACAAGTTTATTGTTTCTCTAAATGACTGTGACTTTCACCTTTCTGAGAGCATAAAAGGAAATGATGCTGTAGCAATCGATTGTCAGACATTAATTGTCTCTGACTGCACAGGACAAGATGAGGAGAAAAATATGCTCCCGGCTAAAATGCTTGAGTGTCTGTCCAGGAGTATTCCAGCCAAATTCATCAGTTCAAATCTCAGAAAAATCCAAAACAGTCAAGAAACGGGTGTGTGTTTTATCCATGAATGGAAGCTTCTACCATAATACTTTGGTGTGGATGCCCAAAAGGTCTGAAGAGGATAAATGGGACCAATTACTGGTACTTCGGCTCTCATTGTGGCTCTCCTCGTGGCCGGTGGCACCATGACAACAGAAACAAACTGACAGTTTTCACCAACACAGAGATAGATTAAGCTCCCCCAAAACCAGCCTCCTCTGGGATTATTTTCATCCATCATCTGACAATAATTCTTTTACCTGTGCTCGGTGTAAACAGTTAGTCATGGTTTTATCCAGCATTTAAAAGCAAATATTTCCAATTTTTACACATAGTTTAATTTATTTATTTTTTCATTTTTACACAAATCTTAATTCTTTTGATGGAAGCCAACTGTTGGAGCAACTTAAATTGCTTCCATATTAACAAGTGATTAAGTAAAGTTTAATCAAATTAGTTCAACTCAATCAACAGTCTAAAACAGTCAACAGTCTAAACTGTCTAAAATTACATTATTTAGCAGTAATTGTGCAAAGACTGTAGAGCCTGATGGGAAATGCACAGCAGGAATTTAACCTTTTGTGGTTGCTACTATTTAAATTCAAGTTATTTGCTTTACTGCCTGATTTATGTACATTTAGGGGCCTTTCACACACCAGGCTCCTTTTCTTCGGGAAGTCTGCTTAGTTTGGGGCATTGTGAATGTGTAATGGACTCTGATTCTGATAAAAAAAAAAGAAAAAGGAAAAAGTGGACTCAGTCTGCCTCCAAACACGAGTCAGAAGCGGACTGCAAAACAAAGTGCATTGTGGGTTCAGTGCTCGACATCGCAGGTAAACACAACCGAACCTAAGCGAATGTGGGATGATGGGCGGCTCTGGACGAGTAGCACTTATCTCACCTCCACTGAAAGAGAGGAGTGAGATAGAGGGAATAAAAAGAGAGATGTTCCCACAGTCAATAACAAGCCTGTTCTGTCCTGGAGCCTGCGCTGATTATCAGCTGTCTATCTCGGCACTATCTAATTAATTCCACAGATGGAGTAAATAAAGACATCTTTTACCAGGAGGGAGTTTCAGTTCTGCAGTGTTGGATGTGACCACTGGGAGCTGCTGTTTCAGTAGGAGATAAAATGGACCCTCCAGCCCTGATGACACGATTCACTTGTGTTATCAGGGCTGGATAGAGGAGATGTCTTCATCTCATCTCTCTTTGGGCGTAACACCAGCTGTATAATTTTTGGGGGCTTCTTAACACATCAAAGGTGGATTAAACATAATATTTCCATAAAAACAGATGTATAGACTTATACAAAGGTAATATTTTATCTTTATTTTTGACCCACTTGAAGATTCTGGTGATGCATTTATTTGTACAAACTCTGCTCCATTATGTTCACCATATTTTACTTTTTGCATGATGGTTTAAAGATTTAATTTTTTTACACAAGGTAGGATGAGTATAAAAAACATTTTGATCAGTTCTTATAATTTTTCCTCCAATCTGCACGACAATAAAATAGTTTGTATATTTGGAAGACAACATGTAATGAGCTAAAAACAAGAAGTCAAAAACTTATCTCCGTTAGAGACGCGAGAAAACTTCAATCAGCGGAGCCCATCAAAACCAGTGGGAAGATAGGAGATGCCATTGGTGATTTTCAACACAACGATTATTAGTTTTCCACAATCTTTGGAGTTTTCTTGTTGATTGGTCCAAATGTTTTCAGACGCATGGATGAGTATCATTAATATCCAGATAATCCGCAGAACATGTGGTCTATCAAGAGCCCTGGTAAAATAGATTTAAATAAATACTGAACATCCTACGGTTTGTTGCTAGCATGTAGCATGAAACTGTTATAAGCCATCTATTTCATAGCATGCTACACTTTTAGCCAGCTTCCAGTCCAAGTCTAAAAGTAGCATTGCTGCATTCTTCCTGTTTTTGTTTTTCTTCAAAAATATCTTTATTAAACTTTGAATACATAACTTTTCAACAGATCAAGCAATGTCAAACATGAGAGCTCCATCGTATACAGAGGGTGTGACAACAACCTTCCTGGGAAAACATCTTGCCCTTTCCTTTATACAGTACAGTTCAATCAATATGTAAACCAGTTAACATACAAACCAATACACACACAGGGAAAAAAAGGAACAATGGGGGCAGGTTGGGGGTTGACAAATTAAAAATAAATCAAACCTTAAATGAGACAGAAAATGTTTAAAATGAAAAATAAAAACAGAAGGAGGGTATTAACCCTCTTAGAGACACCAGCCATGTCTTGCATTCCTGCACACTTTCAGTTTCTTTTCCCTTTTTTCTTGATATTTGGGCAACTCTCTTTCAGATAAATCTTGTTCTAGAACTTCCTGTGGTTTTCTAGCTGCATTTCACCGGGTCTTTAAGAAAATGGCTGCTATTATATTACCTATATACTTTTAAAAAAGGGTGACCAAATGTGATAGAAAATATTAATCTAGCCTTTCGAAGTATCTCAATGGTAACATGTCAGAAATACTCATGGTTTCAGTAGTATATTTCTTCTTGCACAGAAAGTACAGAAGTCCGCTGGAATGATCATTTTTAAGCTGCTTATCTGGCAGTCTATCAATAGAGACATGGAGTTCTTGTTCAGTTTAACATCAAGGATTAAACTCAGTTTGTCTGTTACATTTTCTCTTTTTCAAAATTCAGATTTGTTGTGGTCAAATTTATGTCTAAGCTGGGGGGTAATCAGTAGATGATGAAGTAGTCATCCTATTTGCCATTTTCCATATTTTTGTCCAAGTTTCCTCATCAATATCTGTGTTCAGATCGATGTTCCACTGTTTGGGTGTGAACGTGAGTTTTCCCTTATCACAGTTGGAAAGTGCCCTTTTTCCTTTTCAACAGAAAGCATGTGTTCCTGTGCAGAAGGCTGATGGACAGAGCCCCCTCGGTTGTTCTGGAAACTCAGTATCTGAAGAAACCTGAAGAACTCATTCAGTGGAACATCACTTGTCACACACCTGATCAAATAAAAATAATGTTTTCTTGTCATACACAGTAAATGACAGATAGTGGTAATCCTTTTACAGTTTCACTTCACAGTTAAAGCCCCTGCTCATGTCAAAGTCTAAACTGCCCCATATTTGTGCAAGCGAAGACAGTTGTTCCCCCCATCCCTCCAATCTTCTTATACCCTGCCAGGCTTTAGTAGTGCCTATCATCATATTATCACCAATGAAAGGTTTAATCTTTTTTTGCTCGAGAGTAAACAACAGACCATGTAAGGACTGATTAACCTGTGAGGATTCTGGGTCGAGCCACACAGACTCACATCCTCCTTAACCTAATTAGCAATGTAACGCAGCAGTGAGGGCAGCTGATATCCTGATATCCTGAGCCTTATATCAGGTACAGACAAGCCACCTGTCTCCTGTGGCTTCATGAGTCTGCATTTATTTTTTTTAATGTTCGTAGATGCAACTGTTCAACTGCTATTTACTGACCTGACAGAGGTGAGACACATGCCAGAATGATTCAGCTGTGCTGAAGCAGGAATACACTGATAACCTGCTGGATTGTGGCCCTTGTAGCACCAAATTGACTAGCCCTGACCTATGTCAAAAGAAGAGAGACTTACCTTCCTAAAATAACAACACAGGAGAAAACTGGTATGAAAATGGCAGCCTACTTCTACAATCTCTTAAAAACCCAACCTTTAGACTACTGAAACCGCTGTAGTGTGGACAAGGTGTGGCTGGCTGGGAGTAGAGGGAGATGAGTGAACCATTTGCCCTAAGATCAGGCTTTTATAGGGAATCCAGTTTTCTGTAGTAAATGAAGAGAAGACTGAAGAGCTGTTGGAGGTCACACCAATCATGGCTCAGCACCTGTAGACTCAAATTTGCATGGTTATCACCCCACCAAAGAAAATGTTACAACCATGCAAAAATTGAAAAAAAAATCCCCTTGGTAGATCTGAATGCAGTTCTCAGTATATACAAAATAAATCCAATAGAAGCAGATTTCTAAGACAGCAGCAGTGCTACAGCTATGACATTGTTAGAACATGTTTCTTTTCTCTCTACTCTGGCAATAAAACACATTTTCATGGGATGAAGAGGGATTTATAACAACACAGAGGGATGTTCAAGGTACAGAGGCAAATTTAAACAAAATCTAGTGGGAAAGAGAAAAGAAGAAAACGGTGACAGAGCTTTACTGGAGAAAACTGAAAAAAAAATGGCTTTAATTCTGTTAAGTTCTCATATCTTTATTTTTATTCAGAAAGCCAAGTCTTTAATTTCTCTTTTCTCACACTTCTCTTTAACACGTCTCTTTCATTTTCTTACCCCACTGATTCCTCTCTTATCTTTCCCTTCAGCTCCCTTTTATATTGTCTTGCACTCCAGCCCCATCTTTATCAGCCCCTCTCATGCCTTCTTGTTCTCGTCTATCTCACCGATCCAAACTACAAGTGGCAATGAATTCACTCCCTGGCAATGAGCTGTCTACCCTCAGGAGCAGCAGCAGTCCTTGGCTAGGACAAGGAGAGTTATCTCTTTTCTAAGATCTTATTATACCTCCTGCCTCCATTTATGAAAATCCAGTCTGGTTCTTCATGCATTAAGAAAAAACATGGCTTTATATACTACACATCAGTACTATAAATATTTGTAAGAATACATTCACTTGATGTCCAATTAAAATCACTCTACATTGGGATTTTAGAGAGCCATAAAAAGCAGTAAACTATGTCTATGTTTGCCACAAATAGTTCCTGTCTTGCTTAAATTTGAACAAATCTAGTTTTGAACTGTAGTAAATGTTTGACAACAGTTTTATTGCATTTTATTGCATTCATAGCAAATGCGATCCAAATCTTGCCACTATTTAAGGCAGGGTCCCTGGCCCTTGTCCTCAGGAGCCAGTATCCTTCAGGTTTTAGGTGTTTACCTGCTACAACACACCTGACTCAATTTATTGGATAATTAACAGGCTGGACATGAAGCTGGTATCAAATCATCAACCATCAAAGTGTCTATTAATCTGAGAAAGCTGGTGGTCAAAAAGTTAATCAATTCAAATGTGGCTTAATTTACTTCCTGCTTTATTTGAAGTCTACACTCCATCCCGGTTTATTTGGTACACCACATCTTTCCACCACATCCCAAAGCTGCTGAGATCTGGTGACTGTGGAGGCCGTTGAAGTCCAATGAACTCATTGTCATGTTCAAGAAAGTAGCTGGAGATAATCTGAGCTTTGTGACATGGTGCATTATTCTGCTGGAAGTAGCATCAGAAGATGCTACACTGTGGTCATAAAGAGATAAACATGGTCAGCAACAATACTCAGGTAGGCTGTGCTGGTTAAACCAGGGCATGTTGGTACTAAGGCGCCCAAAGTGGACCAGTTCAGTGGCCTGAAGCGTTGATCCAAGACAGGATGGATCCATGTTTTCATGATGTTTCCAGCAAATTCCGATCCTAGCATCTGAATGTGGAGTTGAAATGGAGACTCATCAGACCAGCAACGTTTCTCCATTTTCTATTGTCCAGTGTTGGTGAGTCTGTGTGGATTGTGGCCTCAGATTCCTGTTCTGGCAGGAGGCACCTGATGTGGTCTTCTGCTGCTGTAGCCCATCTGCTTCAAAGAAATATGTGTTGTGTGTTCAGAGATGCTATTCTGCAGACCTTGGTTGGAACCAGTGCTGATTAAACTTCCTGTTGCCTTTCTATCATCTCCAACCAGTCAGCCCATTCTCCTCTGACCTCTGACCTCAACAAGACATTCTGATCCAGACAACTGCTGCTCACTGGATATTTTCTCTTCTTCAGACCATTCTTTGGAAATGCTAGATATAAGGATAAATAATTATTAAATGTTGCACTTTAGTGCACATCCTTTGTTTCCTACTGCCACCCGGTTCCTACCTCAGATAGTTTAATAATTCCTCATTAAAAAAACGACAATTAAATCATGTTTTTATACTGTAGGAGTGAAAGCTGCACCTAGCTACAAGTATGGACTGAATGGGTGGCAACAACAGGAAAATGTCAGTATTCTGAGGGTAATAGCTCGCAGCAACTTTTGGGGAAAAAATAACTACAAACTAGTTCACACAGAACTGTGAACTTAGTTAAAAAAAATTGAATTATGAACTAGTTCATTTTAAAATGTAAGAACTAAACTTTGAACTAGTTCATGTACAAATTGAACTTTCCCAACACTGTTGATAATCTTGTGTCTGATTCAGTGTGGCTTTCCTTTTTATTTCTCTACTTGTGTGTTCTCTGTTTACTCCTTTGTTATCACAGAGGCAGAACAAGGGATCCCTTATTCCCTCTTCATGCATGAAGGCAGGCTCTTTAAGAGTCACCTCTGCAGGGAGAGACAGAAGGAAGTTTTACAGCTTGTTGACTGGAATGAAGACAAGAAAAATTAACAAAGAAAGGAGGTGCAAACACTATCTGGGTAGTTGTTAGTTGTACATAAATACAACTAACAACAGAACGGGGGATCCATTCTTTAAACATGATGTTTAAAAAATGAATCTCATTGAGGATCCCAGGACTTGATGCATGTCCACAGCATTGTGAGCAGCTGCAGCCTTAATTAAGCAAAACATAATAATGGTGATTGCCTCTCTTTTGGACTAATGGCTATATTTTTCACTCCTGGAGGTTGTTTGGCAAAGAAAAGTGTGATGGAAAAAAATCCAAGGAAATATTCATGAATTAAGAGAGGGGAATATCATGTTATTAGATTAAGAGAAATCTAATTTCTCTGAAATAACAGTGATGACATGGAAAGTTTAAGACATAATTAGACATCATTTAAAAATTCTTGGTGATCTCTATATTTAGATCCATTATAATAATCCTTTGGATTATTATGCACTTACATTTATTATAACCAGTAGAAAGAAAACATAGAAGTAAACAATTATTATTATTATTAAAATTATTATTATTGTTATTGTTTTTAGTTTTATTATTGAATAATACTAATGGAGTAGTTAAAGGTGCCTTGGTGATGCATTTTTTTCAGTATTAACTACCTTTTCGTAGAGCTTCAGCGTCCAGTAAGACATCATGGTGCTGAAAGTGTTGGAGCAAATACTAAAAGGGACATGACCAATAGAGAAGAAAAAACAAACAAAAAACAAGAAGAAGCTGAAATCAGATTTATATTTGGAACTTTGAGTAATAAAGGCTATAAGATTAGTCACACAAGTAAAGCAACAAAGCAAAAGAAAAGGGGAAAAATATGAACTGATCCTTTGATTTACATAACATACCTGAAACACATATGTATAACTAAGAAAAATCTCTGTCAAAGCATTCCTCATTTTAATCTATCACAACAAAACAGAAACACCATAAACACATATATTTATTTAACAAATTAACTTTCACGATCCATCCATCCATTTTCTGCCGCTTATCTGGTGTCGGGTCGCTGGGGCAGCCGCCTAAGCAGGGAAACCCAGACTTCCCTCTGCCCGGCCACATTCACCAGCTCATTCGGGGCGTTCCCAGGCCAGCCGAGAGATGTAGTCCGTCCAGCGTGTCTTGGTCTTCCTTGGGGCCTCTTTCCGGTGGGACATGCTCAAAACACCTCACCAGGGAGGCGTCCAGGAGGCATCCTGACCAGATGCCAGAGCCACCTCATCTGGCTCCTCTCGATGCTGAGGGGCAACAACTCTACTCTGAGCCCCTCCCGGATCACCGACCTTCTCACCCTATCTCTAAGGGAGAGGGCAGCCTTGGCGGAGTCCAACCCGTACTGGAAATGATTCTGATTTACTACTGGCAATGTGGACCAAGCTCTGACACCGATCGCACAGGGACCGGACAGCTCGTACAAGTGGGTCCGGCACTCCCTACTCCTGGAGTACCCCCCACAGGAGTCCCTGGGGGACAGGGTCAAATGCCTTGTCCAAGTTCACAAAGAACATGTAGATTGGTTGCGCAAACTCTCATGCCCTCTCAAAGACCCTGAAGAGAGTGTAGAGCTGGTCCACTGTTCCACGACCGGGACGAAAACAACACTGCTCATCCTTAATCCGAGCTTCGACAATCCAGGCGGTCCGACGATACGACTACAAAGTCGAGACATCGAACTGACATCGAGTGTCCTGGTGCCAGGTGCACATGTGGACACTCTTATGCCTGAACAAGGTGTTCGTTATGGACAATCCATGACTAGCACAGTAGTCCAGCAACAAAACACCACTCGGATTCAGATCAGGGGGGCCATTCCTCCCAATCACGCCACTCCAGGTCTCGCTGTCATTGCCCATGTGAGCATTGAAGTCCCCTAGCAGAACGAGGGAGTCCCCGGAAGGAGTGCCCTCCAACACCTCCTCCAAGGACTCCAAAAAGGGTGGGTACTCTGAACTGCTGCTTGCTGCATAAGCACAAACAACAGTCAGGACCCGTCCCCCCACCTGAAGGCAGAGAGAGGCTACCCTTTCGTCCACCGTGGTAAACCCCAACGTACACGCGCCAAGCCAGGGGGCAATGAGCATGCCCAAACCCGCTCAGCGCCTCTCACCGGTAGCAATTCCAGAATCGAAGAGGGTCCAGCACCTCTCAAGGACAGTGGTTCCAGAGCTCAAGCCATGCTTCGAGGTGAGGTGAATTTGTTTTAGCGTCTTAACATCTTCATCCAGATTATTTCAACAGAGATGCATCACTCAAGTTGAGTTTTACATCAGAATTCATTAAAAACGTCTGTTTCTTGCTAGGTTTTTCCAATCCTTTGTGAATGTTTGATGGTAAAGTGTTTTTATGGGCTTTATGCTTTACTTAGAAGAGTGGTTCCCAACCTGGGGTCCAAAACCCACCAAGGGGGTCCCCCAAAGAGCACAGGGAGTACCTGAGGCTTTGTACGTTAGAGCTATTGTGATTTATGTCCACAAATTGTCCCTGTTGTAATGAATTAAAGTAAGGCTGTATGTTGTTCATTTAACTTTGGCTTTATCAAGTGACAGGACTCAACCAGAATACGTTATTTATGGTGAGAATCTCACTTTTGAAAGCCTAAAACCAAGCATGGTTTCAGCACAGTGTGGAGCAGGGGGTCCACGGCATTTCAGTATATGCATGAAGGGGGTTCCTGAGAAAAAAAGGTTGGGAACCACCGACTTAGAAAATACAGTAATCCACTGACTTGGGAAATGAGATTTGATGGATCTGTTTTAAGCTCTGCTGATGATTCAGGAAACTCTTTCATCGCAAAGTTAAAATAAAATTAGTGTAAGTTTGTATTTCTCCAGACTTTAACACAGAAGTTCAGATTATCAGTGAGTCGAATCACACAATTTACTTTTTATTAAAGAAACCTTTAAGTTTCTGTTTTACAATGTTTTAGGTCTTTTAATTTTTTTGTGATTTATATGTTATTTCCAGGTAAAACATTCATCAGTCAGAACACCTGAGAACTTACTTTTCACTTAGAATATTTATATCATGTAATTTGTTTTTTTTATTATTCATGGAGAATTTATTTGTTTTATTTTGCCAAGGCAAATTTCTTTTCTTTTTGTTCCATTCCACTTCTGGTCGAACCATCTTAAATTTTTGTAGTTCTTCTTTAACCACATCTAAAACATGCTAAACATCCCCCAGATAAAAGAAGAGTTGTGTTATCAGCACACAAAATATATTTGAACAATTAAAACAGTAACAATATCATGGAGATAAAAACGAGAAGACTGGTGTTGCATGATACCTTGATATTAAAATGAAATATTAATATTAAAAATTAATATTAAATTAATTTTCCTTTATTAATTTAATTAGCTTTGACGTGGGGCACCACCCCTCTGTTTGATATTATTCCATGGCTCAGAAGGGAAAACCATGAGTAGATCATTTACTAAAGACAATATTTATACCAACATCTCATTTCTAAAGTCATAAAATTTCATTTGAATGGACCATGACTTTTTCCAAAATAACCACAAAGACAATGCCGCTTTACAATAATGCAAATGCAAAAGCAGAAAATGTGAGATTATCAATATCGCTTTTTGATCTCTGACGGCGTTTCCTGTAAGCGAGGAAAATCAGCTTAAAGAAAAGTAGAAACAAAGAAGAATAATGATGAAAATGAAGTAAGAAAAAATATCAAATTAAACCAAAATAAACATTATATGAAACATGATATCTGGGTACTCTATGAGATTTGGAAAATGGGAAAATTGAACTAAATTAGTGAGCAGAACTTAATTGATTTCAGTAAGTACTAATGGGATGAAAAAGGGTGAAATTTCTTCACTGCTTTAGGTGTAGCCAATTTAGAATTGCATTTAATCAGATCGGGGGGCCTAATCCTACACCGATAAATGATCTCCTACATCAGTTAAAATTCCACTTACTTCTCTCCCACCAGTTACATTTGTGTAAATATAGCTGAACTCTGTACTGTAATTCTTGTTGGCTGAGTTATTGCCGGGGATAAAGACAACCTTGAAAATGATTTGATGTCCTCAATCCTCATGGATTTTTAGTAAATTGAAAAACAAAGTCTTATAATCTGAATGAAAAAATCTGTACAATGCTGCCAACCGTTTTGTTTTTTTTTTTTTAATATATAACTCATAACTGTTTATCTGAGCTTTATAGTTTATGTTTGATCTGTTTAAAATAATCTTTATCTTTGATCGTTTGCCTTTAAGGTTTCTACTACAGAAATGAATTATTTCCATCCATCACTACTTATGTTCACAAGAACATGCATGCATCATTGCAAGGGCTAGTTCTGTATCTACATCATATACTTTGTCTTCTGATTAATAATTTAGGTTTTTGTATATACAACGTTTTGGTAAAAGCCTCTGCCCTGTATCCACTCTAATTTTATTAATTTGAAGCCTTTTCCACCTCCCACTTCTGCTTTACCCATCCATTATTACTAACCTCTTTTCTTTTTTTACTTCTCTCAGTATTCAAGACCTAGAGAATCCTAACTCTCTTGCCCTGATCTGCACTAGTGAAGAAAGGTGTGAACCCCCTGCAGGGTTTAAGGGGAGCTTAGGGAGTGGCAGCAGAGACCTTTGCTGTGGTTAGGCTGAGTGGATGCACTGCTGAGATCCTTGGAACAGAGTGTTAGCCGGAAGTGCAGCAGCCAATCTGGTATCTGTTGGTGCAAATGATGATCAGATAAAGTCTTATGAAGCATTGAAGCTTTCCAGAAAATTGGTTAAGAACATGGCTAATTTCTGGAGGAAATGAATGAATCCACCAGCTGGTCAAGGTGTAATAAACAGGAAGCTTTGATCTTAACTATGTAATCTGTGACAACCTGTGTTTTGTGTCAATAACAGCTGTCTGACAAGAAATGAAATAAAAATTTGACCATAAAATTACGTTATATAGAGGAGCTTGTATTTGCTTATATAGTAAAAATACCTGAGAATAGTGACCATGTCCATCCCTTTATTACCACAGTGTATCATCTTCTGATGGCAACTTCCAACAGGATAATGCCCAATATCAGGAAGCTCAAGTCTTCTCCAACTGCCTTCTAGAACATGACAATATGAAGAAAATCTCACCAATTTTTCCAACACCTTGTTGAATCTATGCCAAGATTTAAGGCAGTTCTGGAGAGAAAAGGGGGTCTAACCATCTGCAAGGTGAGACTTGAGTGTAATGAAATACAAAGTAGGGAATGAATTAAGCCGACAACAAAATCCAAACTCTCCATCCGAAACCGTCAAGCTAAAGTGGAACAAACTGCCAGGGAGATTAAACTTTTCACCAGATGAACATTTTGAATCCAGGTTAAAAGAATTTCTTTTCTAATGCGCCTGTTCATGAAATCTGCACACTAACTCATCTTGCTTTTAATTATTTTAATGTAATTTATGATTTTATTGTGATTTTTGCTATTTGTTGCTGCCTTTTACTACTTCTGCAGGCTTCCTTTCCACCATCTGTAATGCTTTAATGTTTTATGTACAGCACTTTGAATTGTCTTGTACATGAAATGTGCTATACAAATAAACAGCCTTGCCTAAAGTATTTAATCAACCTAATAAAATTTTCAATGTCGCAAGTGATTAAATTTGACCAACATGAGTTTAAAGCTGACAAATATAAATTTAAAGGCATCTTTGACTCCCTAAGTTTGTCACTCCTCCCTTACTTTGTGATAAATCATGTGCATCCTCACCCTCTTCTTGTCTGCCATGCTTTCTGCATCACTGCATCAATTTCTTCATGACTTTCCCTTTGTGTTGCAGTCTGACAGAATCTCCCCCAGCTCATTGGGAGACTGTTGCGACTCTCCAGCTGTGACCCTTGAGATCTTTATTGGATACTAGATGGATTTAACAGTCTTGTGTCAGATCTGGACAAAATAATCTGCCATCTGTTCATTTGTTTCCATTTAATTGCAGGAATTAACGGCCAGACGGTTATTCTGTATAACAGTTACAATAGAAATATATAAAGGCCGATAACAAATTAACTGTTCCACTCATTTCTCATGTCAAATCCATTCTCACTGGGACTTATAACATCACAACTGTACCAGATGTTACAAATTAAGGAATTGTGGTTATTGACAGATAAGAATTGACGGACGTGACTGATTTGCCTGCACTGATGCCTGGTGGGAGGCAGCGCATGTTCCCTGCCAAGACTACATCAGAACAGAATTATTAAAAGAGCCCTCGAGTGATCAGTAATCTGAATAAAATTATGTTTATGATTAGAAAATAGAAGCAATTTGAGTATTTTGGACTAATGCTGATTTATTTTTTAGGGTTTATCCTGTTTTCTGCTTTTTCTCCAGTGCAAGTCTTTTTGTCCTTCACACTTTTCTCCTTCTTTGTCTCACAGGAGCTTTTAGTGCGCTTTTGGAGACTGTGAACAGTATAAGCTCCTTGCTGACTGGCTAAATGTGTGTGTGATTTTTCTTTTTTTTGAGTTGGAGAGCTCGCATTTGGAACACTTGAGAGACAGACTGTGAGAGAAGAGGAAAAGAGGTGGATTGATGAACAGAAAACAGAAAGGCAAGCTGGCATTTGGCTGAGCAGTGAATAAATAGTCTGTGTAGTCTGCCTCTTTGCCATCCATGGAGGCCAGCTCTTTTAGTGCTCCCTCTGTGGACAGCAAGAACCAGAGGCACAAGGGGGAGGAAGGTAGACATAGTTACCCAAAACAACAAGGAAATGGATGCAAAAGAAAAAAGAAGGACAAATGAAAGTCAGACAGACAGAAAAACATAATGACAAGGGAGAATTTTATACCCTCTGGACCTTTTATCTTAATAAAGATGCAGGTTTATTGATATGTGCAGTCATCAAGAAACCTACAGTTTGCCTTAGAACAAGACTATGCATTTACTGAGACAAAAAAAGTTACACAAAATCTAATGTGGAAGGAAAAGGTTGAATTTAGATCTAAATTGAAGAGCACAAACTGGGAGCTTCATCAGCGAAGGTCAGTGGCATATTTTGCAGCAGCTTTAAAGGAACTTGTATATAATAAAATGTATCAATAAATAAGAAATATGCTGCTTGGGCTTAATTCACTTCAGTCAATAATACTATAAAGATGTTTAGCTGTTGACAAAAGGTTTATAAACCTGTCATAAATGTAGTACTATTACAACTAAAAGTTCACATTCGGTTAAAAAATAATAATCAAAAAATATCCCCCAACTTAAAGATGTCAAACTATTGTGTCAGTACCTTCTAAGCTTATCAGTCAATCACGATAAAGTTTTGATGATAAAGAGAAATCTGTGTATCTGTCCTGCCACCCAGCAAAACATTCAATATAATATAATGGAATAGGACATGTGGTTTGTAGGAAATTCTGCCCCAAGTGGACGAGTTCAAGTATGTCAGGGTCTTTTTTTACAAATGAGGGAAGAATGGAGCGGGAGATCGACAGGCGTATCAGTGCAGCATCGGCAGTGATGCGGACTCTGCATTGGTCTGTCGCACGGAAAATGGAGCTGAGACGAAAGGTGAGGCTCTCGACTAAGTGGTCGAACTACATTTTGGCCCCTCAACTGTGAGTACAAGCAACCAAAATGAGTTTCCTCTGCACGGTGGCTGGGATTTTTTCTTAGAAATCTGGGGCTCAGAGTAGAGTTGCTGCTCCTCCACATTACGAGGATCCAGATGGGGTGGCTTGGGCATCTGGTTAGGATGCCTTCTGAAAGCCTCCTTGGGGCTTAGCAGTCATTAATCCAAGGAAAGAATATTTGAAATCATGTCAATACAGGCTAAGTTGTAAATCCATGATGTTAGCCTAACCATACTCATATTGTTAATACCTAATCTTAATTAGGTCTGTTGAAACAAACATTTAAGTAATTTTTACGTGGATGTAAACATTAACCGAGGTGTTAGGAGAATTTCTTTGGGCAGTTGTTTTGATGTCTTTAACAGAATTAACTACAGACCATAGCCTGGAGACATCTCTCTTTAGTAGAACATATTATTTTACTGTTGTGTACAAGGTCATACACCTTGCATGAAAGGGATCAGCAACTCCAGACATCTTGGAACAGTGTCCTGCAGGTTTTAAATGTTTCCCTGCAAACTTGTTCTCCAATAGCTTGTTTACAAGTTCTGCACAAGCTTCTTGATCAGTTAATTTTAGCCAGATGTGTTGCAGCAGGGAAACATGAAACCTTGCAGGACACTGTTGTCCAGAATTGGGGAACCCGGATCTAAGACATGTGTAATCTGCCATGTGATGCTTGCCATCTGATCTGCTTAGAAGATGTATTATAATTTCCAACATTGGCGGCCGAACCATAGGGGGCGCTAGGGCACCGCCCTCCCTGAGAAAAATGAGGGGGACAATGTAAAATATATTTTTTTAAATTAAGTTATAAATGGCGGTTTTACCCACTGGTGTGTGCCTGCATGCAAAATCAAATATATAAACTACATTTCCCACCTACTGACATTCATTCACCAGTGAATTACCACAGACAGACTTGTATCGTTTCTGTCATCAGATCAGCGTGCCCCAGCAGTGCACCTAAATAGCCAGTCGAGTACAGGGCAAATTAATAAATATATGACTAATCAGTGTCGCAGAATTTTATGGTCTTGAGGCGCTGAAAATATTGCCCTATCAGTAGAAAATACCACAAGATTTAAGGTATAAAAAAAATGGTTGTGTGGTTCGGTCAATCAGTGGAATGATGGAGAACTTAACGAGCGAGGTGCAACTTGCACCAAATTCGGGGAGCTCCTTATTCATTTACCTGTTTTCAAGAAGGACAATGTAGAAGAAAATCTGAGTTCAGTTGGGACCCGAGAAGCCCAACCTTATTATTAACCAGCAGACCAAGGAGAAAAGTAAAGTTTACAATTAGAGTTTTTGCCTGAGTTGGTTCGAGCGCAATTTGTGGCTGACAGGCTGTGGAACAGCCAGTGCACTTTCCTGTTTTCCTTGAATTATTTTTAAAAGTGACAAATGTGATTTAACGCTGACACAGTCAGGCCAAACCGACTTGCAACAGATTTCTGAACGTATCAAGAAGCACGAGCGATCAAAAGTTTGTATGGAAATCTGCATCAAGCTAGCTGTGCTAAGAATAATTAGCATAGCAGGGCAGCTGGATGACGAAGACCGCGTTGCAGTAAGACAGCACAATGACGAGGTTAATAAGAATCGTCGTATTTTATCAAAACTCAAAGACTGTATTAAGTTTTGTGGTGTTTTTGAACTGGCATTGCAGGGGCATGATGAATGGGAAACTCCAGAAAATCCCTGAATTTTCAGAGGTTTAATAGATTTAATGGCGTCCATTGACCGGGACTTGAGTTAACACCTTAAAAATCCAACTGTCTTTAGAGGCACCTCAAAGACTCTTCAGAGTGAGTTACTGGACTGTATGGCAGTTCTGAAAGACAATTCATGGATGAAGTTAAAAAACAGAGTTTTTTGCCTTTTAAGCTGATGAAACAACTGACATTAACATAACCGATTGAAAAACTCAGATCTTTAAATAAGTTAAATCCAATACTTGCAGATCAAAAACATAATTCTTACATTCTTAAATCAGCAACAGTTGTACTTTTCTAATAAACAGACCCAGTTTAATCATGTTGTTTACTTTGTCTGATCCCAGTTCATCGTGATCATGGCAAATTCAGCAGTTAATGGAAACTGTGTTCAGTAAATGTCTCGTTCTTTTTCTAAACCCATCCAGCGGAGCCAGTCTGATGGAGTTATCATTATTTTTGTACAAAGGTAGTAACAAGCTCATGTTTATGTTGCTCTAAACTCATTGCTAACATGGATGCTAACATTAACGTCATAGTACAGTGACTAACCTCTCCAAATATGTTTGAAGGTGGATGTGGTGGATCCAGAGTTGATTGTTCACGAGTCTTTTGATTGCAAGTCCAAGTCAAGTCTCAATTCAGTAGAATGTGACTTAAGTGTGACTCCCCCATCTCTGCTGTAGGTAGACACCCCTAGAGCTTGAGGGAATATTTTAGTGTTATGCAAAGCTTTGAAAAGAATAATCCAACGTAGCATGTGTAGCATTATCCTTCTTTCTCTCCAAGCACTACATGCAGACTGTCAGAATAATCAAACTATGATAATTTAATGAAATTCGATTTCAATGTTGTTCTGTGGAGTTATTTTCATTTCATTAAGCGGAGTCTACAATAAGGAAGATCATTAGCACAGCTTAGGTGGAACACAGGAGCAGATATTTTTTTTAATAATAATGCTCTCTCCTATTTTCCAATTTTTATTCACAACTGTAATTCAAAGATTTTTTGGAGACTGGGGTTTTCATCCTTTGTAAGCACATTGTTTATTCACTTTTTCGCCAAAGCATAAGCAAGTGTAGTTTTTAATAAAAAATATGAATAATGAAAGTTTTATCAAAGCAGCACTTGAGAAAGTATAAATAGTTTCACCAGATGTCAGTTTCAGAAAACACATACACACCTCTTCAGCTCATGTCAGCTCTGCCTTTGCCTCTCTTTGATCATCATTCTCTCTTGCTGTCCGAGTCACTGTGGAAGGAGTGAAGCACTTTAGCACTTGGCAGTTTCTGTATGAGATAATTACCTGGACCTCGGCGGTCTGCCAACTGAGCCTGTCTACGGAAGATACAGTCAGAATAGCACACAGAAACATACAGCTTCTTCTCAGAGTCAGTGATGGCGTAACAATGCAGAGCTATGGGGATGCTTGTTGCCAGCGTCCTTGTGTGCTGTGGACTGTGACAGGATCTCTTCGCCCAGCTGCTCCTCTTCATTGTCCAAAATACAGAGCTGAAGATGTAGGTCAGAATAACATTCATTCAGCTCCTTTATTTCACTTCTTTTCTACCTTTTCTTTTCCTTTCTTCGCTGCCTTGTCCTCTCATTTCCTCTCATCTTGTTTTGCTACTACTTTTTCTCTCCTCTATAGTCATGTCCTGCCCTCAACTTTATTTCCCCTTGTCCCCACGTTTCCCTCCTTTCTCATTTCCTTGGTTTCACAGAATTGCCATCTCATTGCTTTCTTTTGTGTTTCCCATCAATGTCTCCACTCTCTTCCTCCAGCTAATCTGTGGTTCCTGTTTCTTTTTTTTTCTCCTTCATTCATACCTTGGCATGCTCACCACGTATTCAATTACTCTGGACTTGATTACATGCTTATATCACAACATTGAAGCGTGAATGGCTACTTACTCTCCAAAGGAAACATAAGGTGTCTTGCTTGTGATGCTGCAAGTTTCGTCCATCTTTGGCTTTGTTTACTGCATTTTTTATGACCAAAATTCATTCAGGATCTTCTGGTTTCTCATGGCCAACCAGATCCTTTAGGGTCAAGTTTGCTTTCTTGTACATGAAATGCGCTATAGAATAGTATCTTAGATACATCTTATGGTGCCCCTGGACACATCATCAGTGATGTAACCTGGGATCACAGGGGGTTTCGGGTCTTT
>JBAMHW010000018.1:28182360-28204996 GCA_037177495.1 Rhadinocentrus ornatus | reverse complement strand
ACAGAAAGCAGGATTACAATCTCACAGCTTCTAGATGGTGAGGAGAGAGAAATATTCACAATATGCACAATAATTTCAAAGCACCTTTTGTGCTTCATTATCCAGATTTCTGCCTAGAAATTCTCTGACTTTGCATTCTTAGCTCTGCTACCGGGAATTAAGGGGTTAAGATCTGGACTTCCAAGTGTGGTGTCTGGTGTGTATCCACAGTCCAGAATCTCAGCTAACAGCACAGTAAAAACATTTCTGTGACCACCAAACACAGTTAAGACAACAAACAGTTAAAGACCAGGTACACAAAGTCCGAAAAATATGGAAACACAGATGATGTCTCCCTTTGTCAACTCGAGAGCACGAACAGACAAACGACTTCTCTACTGACATCTCACAGATTTCACAGCTGGAACTTCCATCTCGCTATGACCAAGATTCACCGAACCAGAGGCAGAAAAAGGCCCAGTTCATGCTTCACGTTTGTAAAACAGTCAGAAAACATGTCTCACCTTTACTAAAACGTTTCTCGTTGTCTTTTGGGAGCAGTTTCCTGTCCAAAAATCACGATTCTGCCCATCTGCATGGGATTTTACAGACAAAAAGAAACGTCGGTTCTTTTTCTTCTTTCTTAAGTTCCAGACAGAAGACGTCTCTTCATTTTAATAAACCTGCTTTCTTCCATTTACATCAGATGCACCGCTGCAGCAGGGAAGGGAGACGTGGTGGGCATGTTTCTGTGATCACAGCCAGTGAGCAAAAAAAAACAAAAAACTTAACGCACGATTAAAAATTTTTACAGCGTTAATTAATTATTCCGTTAACGTGTGATTTACGCGTTAATGTGCACAGCATTAATATATATATATAATCACCAGGAAAGCAGAAAGAAACATGAAAAAAAATCTCGACCATCTTGAAAGTCATGTTTTGAGTCTAAGCAGCTTTATTTTTCATCACTGTCTGAATTTTTTTAGACAGGTTTTCTTGTAATTTCTTCAAGTAGTCTTCAGCAATGTTCTTCAGACATCTTGAAGGACTTTCCAAAAGCCAAGCCCTCAGCCAACAGTGGATGGATCAACTGAAGTGTCCAGATGCATCTCACAGGTCCTGTGTCAGGTTTTTGCTGGATTTGTTCTTATTTCTTCACTTTAAGATTCTGTTCATCTGTTGTAGAAAAGTGTTTTAGTCCTGGCACTAATTCTTTTCTCTTCCGCTTGTTCAGTTTCTTGTTTTAAGGACACATTGCCCACCATGCTGAGATATATTAGGGTTTTGGCTAACAGCTCTGTGGGAATCGCCTTCATGCTGCACAAATTCTATTTTCTGTCTGTCAAATTGTGTTAACTTTGGTGTTTTTCATAGATGCAACTAACGAAATAGGAGCCAATCATGTGTCTTTGTGGCAGGCTGCCAGTTATAAAGTACAGGAAGATCCCATTTAAAATAGGTTCTTTGCTTAGTTGAGTTATAGGCTGCAACAAAACACTGCCTGTTTCCTTGAGTTGGGCATCTTTCGAATGGTTACAAGATTGATAGGTCAGTGTTAAGTGGCTTAACAAAACAATAATCTGAAAATGGTCAGGCACAAGAACTGAAAAAAGAAGACAACAATGATTTTCTGAAAACACGAGAACTTTTGCTGCTTGGAAGCAAAATTTAAAGAAATGGTGCTGGATCAGGCCTTTTGCATGAAACAGTAAAGCCATACTGAAGCTGGTAACAGACGGAAAATAAAAGCACTGCGATTCATTCAACTTATGAAGTGTCATCATCATGCTGGGGCCATCGACACGCTAAGTAGAACCAAAAAGTCAAGTTTGTATCATTCTTGTCACACCAGCTAAATCTGAGTGTATCCAGGGGTTAAACTGGGATTTGATAAAAGAGGGATCTGTGGTTTCAGGCTCTGTGGTGTGTTTTTTAAAAGAACTATTTAAAAGGTAACAAGACGACACATCTTTCTGGCTGCTCGTCATAGTGATTCTAAGTACAACTGGCTGCTGATTAAATCTTTATGTGAGCACTCTTGAGTATCTCAAACAATTTATCAATGTTATTTTTTTACTGAAGACAGAACAATAATATTTAAATAGTTATATTAATCTAGCATTACTTTAATTTGTACACCATTACAGATTACTCAGGCAGAAAGCATCTTTTCAAATTTCCAGAGCTTTCTAAGACTTTTTAGAGCCACAAAATTTCATTCACCACTTCTTCAAACTCCTCAAAACGCCATCCACTCAAAAATATAATTTTTTGCAGGTTACTGAGGCACATAGTCATACAGGGTGAATTAAATTTATCCTGCATTACTAAAGGCTTATCAATGCTCTAAGCTAAAGGCAGATATAGAGCCCTCTATCCGCCTTTACGTGCATCATTTGTTGTGTTTTTAGAGGACATGTGCAGCCAATGGAGCAGTACCACCAGAAACTGAAGAGGCGTGGTTGAGTAGTATAGCTGATATGTAACCAGCAAAAGGAACAAAGAAGAAAAAACCCTTACATATTTAATAGAATACTTATTCATATATGTAAAGAAGCATACTCACCTTTCTTACATGTTTAATAAAATACTTATTTATATATGTAAGGAAGCATACTCACCTTTACGTTCACTCAGGTCGGCTGAGCTGCTTGTGCAGGTACTGAGGTCCAGGAGGAAGCTCAGCGGGGGCAGAAATTTCTTTATTGCTGCTTCCCAACTGTGGAATCATTTGCTCTTACACATTAAAGAATCTCCGTCATCAGTTTTTAAAACTCATCTTAAAACCCATTTTTATTCTTTGGCTTTCAATCTCAGACTTATTGTCTTTATTTGCTCCAAATTGTTTTAACTGGTCTTATTGTGTTTGCTTTGAGTTGTCTGGATGTCATGTTTATACATACACTATATTGCCAAAAAGTGCCACAGCTACAGCCAATCACAACAGGAATCAATCAGACTAAATTATGATTAAATATTAAAACTATCTAATTAATATTGATTTATTTTTTACAATTGTATGAATTTCCTAAAATGGAATTGTAAATAAAAAATACACAAATAAATAAAATATTCCACACAAACTAATAAATTAATAAAACAAAGAATACACTAAAACTATGACAATAATCAATCTAAACAGAATCAGCATTCACAGTCAAACTGGTCCCGCAGAAAAGCAGTGAAAATGCTTGAGTAATTAAATTTTTTTTTTTTTTTTGCCATTAAGTTTTATTATTATTTGTTTTTATTTTATTTATTTTTTTACACCTGTCCTGTCCAGCATCATAGCAAGCAGAATTATAGTCCGGTTGCTGTATTGTGCCAAACAATTTTGGGAGGCTTATGGGTATAAGGCTCCTCTTGATAGTCTGATTAATTAATTAATTAATTAATTAATTTACTGTTATCTATTTACTTTAAATAAAGGAATCTATGTAATCATGCTGGTCCTGACCGGAGGGGACAGAAAAAGAAGGAAGACAGCAAAAGAAGCAAAAGGGAAAGCAGAAAGAAGAAAGAGGAGACAAAAACACCACAGACAGAGGGTAACGTCCCTTCAATCCACACTATCACCAGACAACAAACTGCTACATTTGTACATAAACACACCAGAACATTTCCTACTGCTTTTACAGACAAACAGAGCTGCCAGTAATTAAGAGTTTTTTACTAATGACCATATCAAAAAGACATATAACAAACGTATCACAACACCAACCAGATACAAACTCACAGAAAGAAAAAAAAAGAAAAAGTATCTCTTAGTGCAGTGCTTCTCAACCTTTTTTGAGCCAGTGCCCCCCTATTTATTTTCCAGGTCCCTTAACCTGTTGTGATGTGTTAATTTCTGAATGTGTGATGAGATGTATTAATTTTAAAAGCACAATAAAAAAAAAGAGACAGCCCCCTAAAATTGAGGGGCAGTGACCACTTTGTGCTGGGAGTGAGGCTCCGCCCACCAAGCAATACATGCCCCCCCCCCAGATGATGTTTTTGTGTTGTGTTTCTTGTGTTTTGGAGTCTAAGTGCAATTAAAACTGAGAGGCCAGTTGCCACAGGGTGCAGCCGAGGAGGCCACTTAAATGGCCCCATCCGCTCCAACCCGCATGGCGCATACGCCTCCCAAGTCTCTACATGTGTGTGTTGGTGTGAGAGAGAGCAGGAAAGAAGAGGGGTCTGGGGATGTAAGTGAGATGGTGAGCCTCTATTGGCATTAGGCACCCCCACTCCCCGGGAGTTCCCCAGGGCAAGATAGGCCAGGAGCAGCCGTCCCCCACGACAGGGTCATACAGCGACTGCCGCCGATGAGCCCCACCCCACCAACCTCAGAAGGCACCTACCCCCCACATGCTAAGGGGGAATGAGAGGAGAGGGAAAGGGACAGCGGGAGAGCCCAGCCCCTTAGCACACACACACCCCCCCAGGCCCGCCCAGAGGTTTATTGAACACACCGATTTTATAATCACCATCAGCTGTGTATAGTGACAAGCACTACCGGTGACATCACAATATGGTTTGACCCAAACAATACAATTTAGAGCATAAAGTATGGTAACAAGCAGAAATACCCATATACCACATAAAAAGAATACAGAAATACAACTCAAACATTCCTATGCATGTTACACTCCAAACATAAATGCATCAAACTTTGCTAACTTACTCTTTGTTGGTAGTTTTGTCATCACATCTGCCACCATTTGTTCTGTTGGACAATACTCCAGAATTATCCCCCCACCAATAACACTTACAGCAGACCTCACAAAATGGTATTTGATATCAACGTGTTTACACCTCTGTCTCTGTACAGGATTCTTGGCTAGGGCTATTGTACCTTGATTATCCTCAAATACTTTAGGCTGGACATAATGAAACTCATCAAGATTTTCTAACAGCTGAATCAAAAATAGGCATTCTTGGATGGTTGCTGCTAATGCCATATTCTCTGCTTCACAAGTAGAAAGAGCTACAGTGGGTTACTTTTTAGTTTTCCATGATATCAGAGGACTGTCTTTGTTTAGACTGACACAATACCCGGTGGTACTACATCTGTCAGGCATATTCTCTGCCCAATTTGCATCACTGAACGCTCGCAATCCTAGTTGCTCCTTGTTACTTTTCCTGTAACATAACTGCTTCTCACTTGTCCCCTTCACGTATCTCAACACCTGTTTTACAGTAGTCCACTGCTCTTTTGTTGGTCTGGAAAAATACTGTGACATTTTACTCACTACATAACTCAAATCTGGTCTGGTAAATGTTCCTAAGTAGATAAAGCTACCTACAGCCTCCCTATATTTCCTGACGTCTTTCATTGTTTCTTCATTCTCAGTATAGTTTAGTTGTTGCTCACAAGGTGTCGCTCTCGGTTTACAATCTTGCATGTCAAATCTGTCTAGCACTTCAAAATCAATAGGTGCATGCAGGTAAGCGGTTTTAATATCCATCTGATGTAGAATCAGGATCTCTTGTACTGCTTTTTGCATTAACACCATATACTCGTTAAGTTAGCAGTAGGTGAAAAAGTCTCATCGTAATCTATACCTGGCTTCTAACTGTATCCTCTGACTATGTAACGTGCCTTGTATTTGTGGGACCCATGTGCATTGGTCTTTAAAGCAAATACCCATTTACCCCCCACTGCTTTCTTACCCTCTGGTAGCTTGCTTAAGGTAAATGTGTTGTTTTCCCGAAGTGATTCCATTTCCTCATTCATTGCCTTAAACCAAGATAGGGTGGTTTAGTCTGGTCCTGTTAACCCTTCTTTGTACTACATAATCATGCTCATCTGTGGGCATGTCTGTCTGTGTATCTCGCTCTGTAACTGTTGGGGTCACACATTTAACCAGTCTTTGCATCTGCACTTTTCGACTGTTGGGATAATACACCAAGTAGGCCGGACTATTTTTGTCATACCCGACAAAAATTCCCTTATCACACCTTGATTCTAACTTTCTCCTCCCTTCTCTGTAGGCATGGCATAATGAGCCATACTTTTGCATCTTCGCCAAGTTTGGTTGCCGTCCTGTTAGCATGAAATAAGGTGTTTGCTTTGTCCGGTAATTATAACACCTGTGTCGCACAATAAATGCTGTCTGTACTGAATACGTCCATAATCCCTTTGGTAATTCGCTTTCTATTATCATACACCTGGCCATGTCAAATAAAGTACACCCGTTTCGCTCTGCGGTACTATTCTGATGTGGGGATTATGGGGCAGATGTCTCATGTTTCACACCATTCCTCCTCAGCAATGACTGGTAATCCTTCCCCATAAACTTTAACCCATTATCTGATCGGACACGTTTAACCTTCCCATAAGGTGCTATATCCACAAGGAATTTTTCAGTGGCTTGCACTGTGTCACTTTTATTCTTCAGAAAATACACAAACACTGCGCTGGTGAAATCATCGGTGAATGACACTGCATACCTATGACCATCTATGAACTCTGGATTTATTGGTCCTGCTAAATCTATGTGAACCAGTTCTAAGGCTCTTCTGGCTCCAACGTTGAACAAACTTTCCTTCAGTGCATACATTACAGTTTACAGATTTATTAATTTTACCATTGATTTTCATTATATCAACCACGCTTTGTAACCTTTGGATGTGGTCAAAATTACAATGACCAAAGAGCTCATGCCAAGTCTTAAGATCGTATGTAAGATGTTCTCAGTGTCCTCAAAACATCTGAGCTTAGTTTTGAATTCAGCAAAAGATACTGGCTTTTCACTTTGTGATATGTGAATCGAAAACGGCTTAAATGTTTCTGGCAGTCCCTTTAATACTATCGCCACCAGCAGACCGTCGCTCAATGTCTCTCCAGCATTTCTCAAAGCTGCAATCGCCGTCTCTGCTCTAATCACATAATACGTCACACTCTCATGGTCATAATAGTCTCTCAGGAGCTTTTTAACGCTTTGCGCCCATTATCAGCTGCTTCCCGCATAACGAGTGACAAACCTTTGTCGTCCAGGAACTGGATCAACTCAGCATAAGCCATGGCGTTTTTCTCCTTGTCATCCTCTCCATGCCTGGGGTTGCTTCAGGATTGTGTTTCTCAGACCTTGCAGCAATAAATGACCCAAAAACTTTGTTTCCCATAGTTCATAGTGTTTCTCATCTCCATCAAAGCACAGCCGAGACCAGCAGCTCCTCAATTCACCTGGCATGGACATATTGTGCGTTCAGCACGCCGACTCTCACAGGAGGCCTCGCAAAGATAAATCCATGCCCCGTATCCTGGGCCCACAACCTGTTGGCAGAGTTCCGCTCAGCAGTCCGCATGGAAGGCTTGTTAGGCCACACTACCTCAAGCAGTGGTACAAGAAACACCTCAAGACACGTCTCCACTGCTCAACCAAACCAAATAAACAGGGTTTATTGAACACACCCATTTTATAATCACCATCAGTTGTGTATAGTGACAAGCGCTTCCAGTGACATCACAATATGGTTTGACCCAAACAATACAATATAGAGCATAACGTATGGTAACAAGCAGAACGTCTCTGGATTCTCCAGTTCACTTGATCTCGCAATATTGTGCAATAGTTGGTGCACTTATGGACATTTAAAAAAACAATAAACGAGTAAAGTTTATTTAATCAATCTGACCTTTAGAATCACGTCTTAATAATAGAGATGCGTGTTTGTTGTACAAAATTGTGCGACTTTCCACCTTCAAGATAAACATCTCGTCGTCAAGTGGCTTCATGCCGGTATGATGTAATGGTGACGTTTCAAAGTGAAATTCAAACCAAAACCTGCATACTTTTATTTTTTTAAATCAAATGGATCAGCTTTGCTTTTTATCGACTGCCTTTCTGCCTGATTGACAAGGTTTCCAAGTGGCAACCAGCTTATTTTTGGAGAAACAGAGCAACATTTCATGGATGCGAAGGAAACGCTGGTGGGAACACTCTGACCTGAACTGGATTCTCAAGAGACAATTATTAAACAGACGAAGAAAATGTACCCAAATGAACCAAGAATAAAGTCAAAAAGACATCATTTGGAGGTATTTGGTGGAGTTTTACATGATTTCCATCTGACCTGGTTTAATTAACTGAAACTTCTCTTTTATTTTTGGTTAAGTTTGGCTACTTAAAGTAACTGATTAGGTTTATACAATAGGGAAGCTCAGGTGTATTAACAACAGATGCAGACCTCATTAATCCAGCCGTGCATTTCCTTCTGCTTCAGTTATAAATGTCACCATGAGAACAGTTTGTTGGATATATCAGGCACTCCCATAACATCTACAGTGTACCCGTCTCTTCATTTCTGTCTGACTGGATGAAGAGTACCGCCTCTTCTACAAACACACAGTATGTGGTCCTGCTGGTTGTCATGACAAAAGATGAGACACGAGTTCTTTCAAAAGCAGTGGTGAGAACATGAAAGCTTTTGTGAAAGGACATTGTTGTTTTGCATAGATTTTTCTTTTTAAACCAAAGTGAGCCATTGTGAGTTCTTCTGCTCCTCCTTTAGTTTTATCTTTCGCCTCGTTGTTTTAAGCTTCATCATCTGATCAAAAGAATCCACACAAACAAGCCACTAATGCATTTGTTGTTGACAGTTTAGGACTTTGAATGACAAAGAAAATTGGACAGATAATGAAAATGACAAAAAATTACTATTTTTACAGAGATAAACCATCATTTAGTTGCTGTTTCTAGAGTACTGGTCATATTTAGGCCTTGTACTTGGGATTCGTATTTTAGTAATCTTTAGAGTGATGGTCAGATGGACCCAAATGGTCTACCGTGTCATTGAACAATGGTGGAAGTGTTACGCCCCTGAGAGGGGAATAATGTAAAACAAACACGAGACACTGTGTTACTGCTGCGACGTCCAGTGCTGTAATGTAGGTTTTATTCTTACAAGAACAATTATTACCAATACATTATATTTTGACATTAAAACACAACAAAATTAACTTAGATATAACTTCATATTAGTTACCAAAGTCTCTATACAAACACAAATCTGAATAAGTACTGTACTTTAAATATGGGTAACTACATTACTACGGTCATATTCAGGAGTTCTCATCTACATTCACAAACAGAAATTAAAATATTATGCTATTTACCAGTCACAATAAAACAAACTGATGCATTCCGTCTTTCAAACCATTTCCATTACTATTTTACGTACACAGAAATATTTAACCGGTTACACTAGTTTATAATAAAGGCCTATGTTCTCTAAATGCTAAACATTGCACACACTCCATACAACCATCTCCTCTGCAATGCTGCTTCTGCCACGTGATGCGACTAGCAAGAAAATTATGGCACGTAGAACTTAAATACAGCCTAAATTTACTACTCTAAACAGTCTTTTGGGTCAAACTTGTTTCCCGTATTACACAGAACATGCATACAGACAAAAAAATGCATTAATAAAATAAAGGAAACAAACACGAGACACTGTGTTACTGCTGCCACTGTGTTACTGCTGCCACGTCCAGTGCTGTAACGTTCACTCAGGCATAATCAATCGAGACACGATAAACAGGTCAAACTCTTCTAACAAAATCTTGAAAACAAATACTTAATTAAAAAAACAAAACAAAAAACATTCTGACAGAATATTTTCAGAGAAGAGGACCATATCTCTCCATAGAATCAGTAGATGACACAACCATCTGCCCTTGCTAACACTTCCGCAGGTGTCCACGTGCCCTTTCTCCGTCATAGGGCCTGGCCCATCACCGATCTGCAGAGAAGAGGGAAACACGCACATGGCAGTCCTCAGTTTCACTGGGGGATACCCCCACCCCCTTCGCCTGCCCCGCAGCCAGCACCACACTTCAGGTTCACATTATGGGCTGGAAGGTGTACTCACGCTTTTCCTCGGGCTGATACGGAGTTCCTGCAGCCCGGGGCTGAGTAGCTGCACCATGGGTGCTGTGCTCCTCCACGCATCCGCCCGCCACTCCTCTTGAGGTCCCGCGGCACTTTGCCTCCTCCAGGTCCAAGCCGCTTCCTTTTGCCGGTAAATTCTGTTATTTGCTCTCTGTGGCCCCACCTGGTCGCTCATGTTCTGCCGCCTTGCCGCTCGGCCGCTGCATCCAATCCCGGCCGTCTGTTCTTCCCTAGCCGTGTTCAGCTGTCTTCTTCTTCTTCATTGGATTAGGCAGGCTAGACGCAAAAATTACACGCAAACACATCAACAGCCTGCAAAAAATCCACCACTTTTTTTTTTATCCCAACCATCCTCTTGTCTGTAAACTAAAAACTGTCATGCCAAGCACTCCCAGCTCTCTAAATATTCTCCGTCTTTGCCAGGTATTCTCCTTGCAATCCATAAGAATGTGTTTAACTATTTCTGCAAAGCCACAGTTAACATTTGGATGCTTTCCTATCATTCATTCACATTCATGGTGTGGTAAATGGCGCTTAACGATCAATAGTGAATAGACAAAAATTATGCATTTTAGATGTAAGTTTGTACAGCAAAGCTGCCATACATTTTTGTTTGGATCGATACCATTGACATTTACTTCCTCCTACAAATATCTTGGTTTTCTCTTTACTGAAAAGATGACTTTTGAAAAAGGAAGGACAGCCCTGGCACAGCCAGCGGGTAGGGCTCTGGGGGCTGTGATATACAGACACACAGACATTTTCCAAGCTTTTTGATACTATGGTTAGTTCAATTTTATTTTATGCTGCTGGAATTTGGGGTCTTAAGGATTCACCAGAAAGTAATTCTATCCAGAGCCGAGCCCCGAAGTGCTTTCTGGGAGTGCATAAATTTACAAAGGTTGTTATAGATGGGGATTCCGGATGGGAACCTTGCCTTGTAAAACAAAGAGGTGAAATGGTTTGGCTCTGGAACCGATTAATTAGGATGTCAGATGATAGGATGACTAAAAAGATCTTTAATTAGGATAGAGCCCACAATCATCCATGGTCCAGTGACATTTATGAAATATTATCCTCCTGTGATTTAAGTCATATTTATAGTAATAATATGCAGCGTAAGATATATTGTAAAGCAAAAGCTGTTTGATTTTCATAAGAAACAGTGGAGGGCGGAGATTTGGGCAAAACCTAAACTTAGAACGTATGTTCAGATAAAGGAAGAATATTGTACAGAATCATATTTAATGCTGCATTTAGGGAGAGGTCCGAGGTCATTGTGTGCACAATTAAGAGCTGGAACGTGGTCCCTAGTGACTGAAGTAGGTAGGTACAAAGCTTTACCAGAAGAGATGCGTCTTATGTGATCTGGAGGTTGTTGAAAATGAACTTCTTTTTTTTTTTCATTGTTCGTTGTGTGATGAAATGAAGAAACTTCTGTTTGAAAAAGTACAAAAGAAGAAAGCTGACCTGTTTTGGATGTCCGAATATGATATGTTGAGCTGGTTATTCCAGGAGGAGGCTTTTATGCTTTCCAGATTTATTGAGAATGTCTGGAATTTAAGACGGGAACATTGTATCCTAAATAAGCTCTCTATTTTGCTATCTGAATATCCTGATCTGTGTTGCTATTGATGTTTAAGGGGATGGTTGTGTGTATATTGATCTTGGCTTCATGTTAATTCATTTTTCTTTTTTGTTTAGCCATTTTGGAATTGTATTGCTCTAAAATGTGTAGTGTCTTGTAAGCCCATTGGACTGGGCACATTTTGTGCATGACACTGAAATAAATAAACCAAACCAAACCTATCAAGGCCAGCTCAGTCCTAAGTCCACATTGACCAAGTCTCAACCTAATCAGGACCACTGAATCTCTCCGCTTGTCGATAACCCAGCTTATAGTGGTCCTCAGTTTCCTCTGCATCGCAAAATAAGCTCTGCCCTTTCCTTCCTCCTCCCACAACCTTTGCCACTTCTCACACAGAAACCTAGTGAGAATTGACTTACACATTGAGGACCCATATTTTAAAGAAAATCCTACACTTACATCTCCCAGTGCTTCTTTTGCCAAATGATCAGCGCATCCCCACATGCGCCGGTACCCACAGAAACCCCACCTCACACCCTGCTCAGTTCACTCTGTACACTGATACACACAAAAAGTATGTCAGGTCTGGTCTTAAAGTTTCAGTCCTGAATGGCAAGTAACGCAGCAGCAGAGTCACTACAGACAATCGATTGCCACTGTTGATGTTCCTCAACACACCAGACTGCCCTTAAAATCGCAATCAACTCTGCTGTAAACACAGACATACAATGAGGGAGTCTAACCCCCTTTCCAACCCCTTTCCCAGATAAAAAAAAAACTAAAAGCCGTTCTATTACTAACTGGATCCTTTGATCCACCTGTAAAAATCTGTAAATGCCCTTTTCACATTCCTTGAAGTAGCTCTCCTGTCGCTGTGGAGTAGATGCAAATCAACAACGGGATGTTCACCCACACCTGCTTCCTTAGCAACACCCCTCAGCTGCTCTCCAAAGTTACTTTTCTTAGCATTACCCAGGAACTCCCAGTGCTCACTCCACAGAGATTTTACCGGATCGGTCTCATCCCGTCCTCTGCTTTTCACAAGATACTGCAAACCCAACTGACACCTTCTAAGGCTCAACGGGAGTTCACCCAGTTTGTGCAGCTTCCACTCTGCGGACTCTGCTTAAATCCCCTGAGAGCTGTAACACCTGTCTCTCATTGGGCTAATTAAAAGGGTTGATTGGCTTCCAGAGGGTGAGAATAAAAACATAAAACTTAGGTCTCAAGCCAGCAAAACATGCAGTTAAAGTACAAATAAATAACACAATTAAAATAACATGCAATTAATTTGCAACAGCAACAATCGTTACTGTAACGCAATACTTTGTAACGTGTTACTCCCAACACTGCTCATTTCTCATTTCATTTCTTGACTTTGAGACCATGTCTTATGAAAACACAGCTGGGACTTTTAGCAAGACTGTTGCAGCAGGGGGATTGACGCTGTATCATTAATATTGTTGAGAATTATTCAAAGTCAAAGTCAAGAACAGCCAGAATGAAAGAGACTACTTTTTCTGAAAATGTACCCGATTGACTCTTTGGGATTTGATCAAGTTTTAATAAATGGATGTTTACAACCATTATGGCTTTGATGTCTCTAAAAATCTGTGAATCTGCTTTATTACTCGTCTGTTAGCTGCAGTTATTTTTAGTTAAATCGCACAACACCCGACTAATTATCCATTCTGTTTTAATGAAGTGGATCTCCCATCTGAAATGTTACATGTACTGTTACAGGATACATAACATAATGCATCCTATATACCAGGGGACACTCAAAAGGTTTATTCATTTAATTATATTTTGGTAAATACTAGTAGATCTTGTTGAAGTGCATCTTGCTTTTATCCCTTGGAATTAGCTGCGTCAGCACTCTGGGGGAATTCAGAGCTTTAAAAACAAGATACTGCTCATGTACTGAGCGGAAGTCTTATGTCAACCCTCATTTTTTACATTTCTCTTAAAAAAAGCCAGTCTTTCTTTTAATCCTTGAATAACATGTTTCCTTTGTATGAACTGTCAAAAGTACTGCAATTACCTGACCTTTAATTATTAAGTTATGTGCTTGAGTCCGGTAGCCGCTGACACATTTCTAGAATTAATTTGCTCTCCTTTACAATATAAATTGATTAAATGACTAATATAAAACGATTGCCTACTTAAAACAAATTTTAACAGAGTGACGTATAAAAGTTAACTATATAATTTACTCCCATAAGCAATATCTAATTGTGTAGAATGAAATCTAATAACTCACATTTGTATCAAGCAAAGTTTGTTTAAAATTGAGGAAAAATTAAGAACAGAAACATGACGATGAAGCCAAAAGAAAAAAAAACAAACTTTAGTCTCTCACTCTATTTTATGTAGAAGAGAAAGTACAGGACTAAAATGCAGAATCCTAGGTGAACATTATAATGATAATTAATAAAAAAAATTCTGAACTTTGGCAGATTTTCTTTAGCATCTGTCTTGCATCTTGTCTCTTTTCTGAGCTCCCTGCAGCTAGTAAAAAGACAGTGAATGACACCAGCCTTTCATCCACTGTGATATTAGGGTCTGGGTTATAGAGTAGTGGAAGTTGCTCTAGCCACTTGTCCCACACTGTCCTAATAGCTGCCAGCTTGTCTCTCCCCCGTCTACCAGCCCATGTCTCTCGATTATAAAGGCGGATTACTCTGGAGAAAATGTGAAAAGTCTCCAGAGACATTGTGGCTGGAAATATAGCCCTGCCTGTCTCTGCATCCCACAGACTGGCTGTCGATTTATCCTTCGATCTATAGACCCCAGCCAGGATGAGGAGACCCAAATACGCATCTAAATGTGTTTTGCCCAGCTCCTTCTACTTCTCCCCCAAAACATGCCTCCCTTCTAGATTAGTCTAGAATCATTTCCTGTATTTGACCACCTCAAAAGCTGACTTGATGTCTGTCACACGAGTCACTGCCGTCCTAGTGGGCCCTGACATGGTCTTCTGCAGACAGTTTTGCCTGACGCATGTTTGGGGATGAAGACCACTGTATTGAAGATCACAATTCCCTCATCTGGTTCAAAATCAGAATCATTAGAATCAGAATTTAGCTCAAGATAGTCTTCATCTTCAGACAAATCCTTCTCTATTCCACAGATGACTTCCAGAGATTCCTGGACTGTCATCTTTTTTGCTTCTGCTGCTCATTTTGTAAAGGTCTACCTGACAGAGTGTAATGTTGGTAGGACTCCCATGCAGTGAATCTTTTATATGTTTAGCCCCTCCCCTGTTGAGTTTTCCCGCAAGAACATAAATGGTTCCAGTCAAAATCCTAACACCTGCACCTGGGTGTCTGTGTGTGTGATTGGGGTAAAATATGTCTCACGGTTGCAAAGAAAGAAATACTCTGACATTTCTGACAACCTTTTACCTCCAGTTTGATTGCTGGGTCAAATTGACCCAAACAGTATAAACATGCTGGTGGTTTCAAATATGTGAGATGAACCATTTCATTATATATGTTGATTACACTAATTAAGGCAAGCAGAAGAAGTTTCATACTAAAAAAAATACTTTTAACTATTTTTCCTAGATCTTCAAACTTTTAAATGGGTCAATTTGACCCGTAACATAACAGATGGGTTACACCACTCTTTATTAAAGAAAACAGTAATTCCCTGAAGCAGCAGTTCTACAACAAGAGTACAGAGCACAAGCAGGAAAAGAAACAAACAAAAAAAACATTTAAACATAATCTGTAGACCATCACACAATCTCTCTGTTATGCATGCTAAGGCTCACATTGGAAAATGTGAGGTACAGTGGCAAGTTAAGTGATTGGTTCACACTGTCTTTCAAACACATTGCTACCTTCCCTTACACGGGACACAGAGCGTCATATAAATTTTTTCAGGCATTTCTTTAATGGAACTGGTAAACCATAGTCCAAGTTAGTAAAAACATTCAGTTCTTTACATGCTGTCCTACTTGCTGTCTTATTTAGAGATACACTTGCTTTAAACCACACAGTTGTGTGTGCATTTAATCAGCATCCACATAGTTGTGTAAGAAATGTTTTCCAGTGTGGTATAAAGCAAGTTTATACATGACGCTTGGCATTCTGAAAGATTCATTTCCAATATGACATTGATCTAAATACAGTCCAAACATGTATTTAAAGTAGCCATTGAACAGACTTTACAATAATAGCTGGGTCTACATATAAGAAAATAAATACAGAAACTAGTGTTGTCAAAAAAATAGATTCTCGGATACTAATCGGTTCTTAAGTTTAATATCTAGTTAGATATTATTTAAAACAGGTATCAATACTTAAATGCCACTTTGACGTCTGCTGGTTCACGGGGAAAAAAAAACAGCTGTCGCTATCCATTTTATACAGGCACTGCAGCGGGCAGCCCTGCCCTACAGCTTCTCCCTGGAGGACCCATTGTTTGCAGTGTTGCCAACTTAACAACATGTCGCTATAATTAGCAAGTTTGTGCGCCTCTTTAGCGGCACTCTAGAGAAATAAATGCGACTAGCAACCAGTTTGGAGACTTTTTCTGGTGTTATTGGAGACTTTGAGGTTGATGTGAAAACACTTATTGTTTACAAGTCTCGCAAATTGTCGCAGATTATACTGCAGGCCCTTCTTCGTCCCGAAGCACTCACAAGAGGTTTGTGTTCGAGCTGCAGGAAAAGCAGGAGACTTTGGCTTCTGCTCCATAATCAGCCTGAAAATAAATTGCACAAAGCTGCTACTGGAAGATCAAACTCTGGCTTACAGTCAGATATTAGATATTAATGCCCTTTACTGTAGACTGTTTACAATAACATTTTAAAATCTAATCTTTTTTTATGTTAATTAATCTAGTTTAAAAAGTAGATAGTCTTAACTAGTTTGTTTGTTCTATTTACTTGATCCCGTCTCAAGCATATGGGGTTCATTTCTTAGCTCTTTGGTGGCCAATCCATGTGTGAAAAATCTTGTGTTCCCTGGATCATACTTTCACAATAAGAGCCCCATGAATCCTGACATTTTTATCCTGGAATATGGCTGTGCCATCATGCAGATGTAATAACCTGCTCATTCAGTATAGCCTTTTTTTCAGCTGAAAGATAAGTGTCCATGCAGTAATTATTCAATAGGAAGCTCCTACCTATTTGCTTAGTTAAATCCAGGCAGCCAATTCTTTTCTTGGGCCAGGCAGTATATATAAAACAAGCAACTCTAATGTTGTAGTATATTTAATGTTTGTTTTTTCTTCCATTCTCTTCATTTAGTTGCTAGCTTATGTTGGCAACTGTATGTGGAACGTGTGGAAGAGGAGAAAATAATCTTTGTGAAGGAGATGACTCAGCATTATCAGTATCTAAGAAGGGTATTTCACAAACTGGACAACCTTCTTTATGAAACCAAAGAGGACAAAATCACAAAAATCTACGTATCAGGGTAAATGTTACAATGTTATTACTTTAGCTTCATCTACAAGTATGACAGAAGAAGGACACAGAGGACTGCGCTGCTGTCTTCTGCAGAAGCAGTCATATTCTTCAGGAGAAACTGAGCTCACTTGCTAGCACTTATGCATGTTTTGATGTGGACTCATCTTTATTCATGTTGGAGGAAGACAAAGATGATGATGAAGAAGAAAGGCAACATGATGACAGCAGTTCAGACCTTTCTGAGGAAGACATATAGACTGGCTGTGTGCATATGACTGTGCTTAATGTGTTATACATTCATACATTGCAAGCTACCATGAAGCAAAATTTAAACTCTGGTGGAAGAATATTTAGACGACTTCTATTAATATAATGTGCTACAACTTTACTGTAATAAAATGTGTAAATAGTCACGTGTTTCTTGTAAAACGTTTTATTTATGATTAGTGGCGTGGCAAGGTAGAGCGGTTGTCTTGTAACCCGAGGGTTGCCGGTTCGATCCTCAGCCAAGTTGAGTTCATGTCAAGGTGTCCTTGGGCACCAAACCCTAATTGCTCCTGATGGGTCGTGGTGAGCGCCTTGCATGGCAGCTCCGGCCATCAGTGCGTGAATGTGATGTATACTGTACATAAATACGGACAATTTAATATTTATTTACCATTATTAATTCTGTTTCTTCCATCACATATTAAGTGCTGTGTATAAGGACATGCATTCAAATGTGGCCTGTCTATGGAGCCTGCTTATAAATGAAGTCGCTTAATAAATGCTACTTCTGACATTTCACTGTTTTCTTTACACACAGTTGCCTACACGAGATTAATAATACCCTCATATAGAAAGACATATTGTTGTATGTAATGTGACATATGACACACTTTTGCTGTGTTGTCAGTGATTAGGCACTACGGACAACAAAGGTGACTCCCGACACAATCGGACAAGTGTCCTAAGAGGTTTTTCGTTTTATTTTTTCTAATTGGCTGCTCTCTATTTCCCTTGTGGACCTCTGGCAAAAGCTGTCATTTATGAAATACTGTAGTTATAAAATCTTAATTACACCCACATATATAACTGTCCTCACCACATTCTCATCTAGTTATTAGGTAATTGCCAGTTTGGCTGCACAATATGTCTGAAATATGTAAGATGATCCTATAATCTATAATTGTAAAGCCGGATGAACTGCCAGCCTTTACCAACTTTTTTTAATACACGTTTAAATATCGAAAATAAATAAGAATTTTTACATTTTATCAACATATATTATCCAGTAGTAGTGTAATCACCAGTTCAGCTTTATTATTTATGTGATTAATGTAATATAAGTTTTTGTAACCCTATTTTCTTGTCATGTTTTCACAGGCTTATTTCAGTTTTTTTTTTATTTATTTATTTATTTATTTTTTGTGGTGTTTTTAGGTCTGTCATGGTTTTGGTTATATTTCTATTTTTTTGTGGTGGTTAGTTTCTGGTTAGATCATGGTTTGGGTTTTTGGTTTTGTCATGTTTAGTCCTGTTTCCCTCATGTGCTCTGTTTTTTCTGTTCCTGGTTTGTTAATTCACCTGGTCTGATTTCTCATCCATTTCACCTGATTTTAATTACTCCCTCTGTGTATATATGTCCTATAGTTTTCAGTTGTCTTGTTCAGGTCCTTTTAGTGTATTCCCTGTTGTGTGTGGTTCCCTGTCCTGCGTGCTGAGGAAATAAACTTTGGTCAGCTGCAGGTTCTGTCTCTGGTCTTGACTGCCTGCATTTGGGTCCTCACCTTCACCACCGAACCATTACATTTTCTAGCTTGTTCTAAAAATCTAAAGAATTACAATGATGGCACTGATTTCTTCTCAGATGCAAGGCACTGCTACAGAGAATTGTGGTTTTTAAATAATAGAAGTGTTTTGCTTATGTTATACGGCTCTATTTTCAATAAAGGTGGGGAACCAGACTTTTTTGGAATCCTTGGATGGGGTGTTGGAGAGCAATCCTTCCGAGGACTCCCTTGCGCTTCTGGGGGATTTCAATGCTCACTGTGGCAAAATGTATATGTAAGACCTGGAGGGGCGTGAGTGGAAGGAACAACCTCCTTGATTTGAATTCAAGTGGTGTTTTCTTATTGGACTTCTGTAGGTCATCAGGGATTGTCTATAATGCACACCATGTTCAGGCATAAGAGTGTCCACATATGAACTTGGCATCATTGGATACTCCAGGTCAGTGGTTCCCAAACTGGGGAGGCCCAGAGCCTTGAAGGAGGGGGGCACAGCAAAGCTAAATTAAACTTATAGTCTTACACTGCCAGCAAAACATGGACAGATTTGTGAAAGTAACAATGGGCAAACAATGAAGAATAAAAAAAACCCAGAGATTTCAACTACCAACAAAAAAGAAAGAAAAGAAAATATAATGAGGCATATCTTGCATCCTTAGGCATGACCAGGTAATGGTCAACTGATAGTAATGGTCAATGATGGGTAATGAAGACAGACCACAGCGTGTTGTATGTCTTAAAATATCAGCACCGGACAGTATAAAGCCAAACAAGTAATGACACTACTTGTCATCCTGAAGACAAAAAAAAGACTCACCTATCATATATAGCAGAGTTATTTTACAAAAGCAGCATCTGTCTTATTGAAATCCCAACTCAACTGAAGTAGTGTGCAGAGTTTCCTGGTTTAAAAAATCTCACACTACAGCAGACGAGTTAATCATTCCTTCTGCCACTGACACGGTTTTGACTGTAGTTAACGAAGCAGCCAATAATTTCTTCATATGTTTCTTTTTAAGCTCTAGGATGCATGTGGTCCTGGGATCGGGGGGCTTGACATTTTTGGGGTCAATGAAAAGGGGCCCTGCAAAAAAAGTTTGGGAACCACTGCTCTAGGTGACCTGGGATCCGGGAAGGGCTCAGAGTAGAGTCGCTGCTCCTCCACAGTGGTAGGAACCGTATGAGGTGGCTTGGGCATCTGGTCAGGACGCCTGCTGGTGAGGTGTTCCGGGCATGTCCCACCTGGAGGAGACCCCAGGGAAGACCCAGGACACGCTGGAGGGGCAACATCTTCCAGCTGGCCTGTTGGACTGCCTTGGGATACCCCCAAGGGAGTCGGGGAGGAAGACTAGAAATATGGTAAAAATATGACATACATGTTTCTCTCATTAGCATTAAGAAGACTTTCATAAATTTTCTTCTTGGTAGTAAGAGCATCCTTCATGTCCTCAGTGTTAATTAGCCATGGACACATGCACTCTGCCATAAATCCTCCTTCCATTCTCCTGACAAGGAAGAGGATGGGATGCCTCTCCAAAAGCTGCGATTTATGAAGCTGAAGAGGAAGTTAACACAAAATATATAGAAGTTAAGTTCAGTTGTGAAAGTCTAGTATTTTAAACATTTTATGACTTGCAATGTGCTTGTAAGCTTTGCTTAATAGTAAGATTTATACTGTCACTTATTTAGCGAAGGCCTTAACTTTTGGTTCAGGGAATTCAAAACACTCATTTTGTCTGTCCCCTATTATTTCCCTTTTGGGCAACTAAATGATGTCCTCGTGTAATGTAAACTTCACGCCTTTATTGAAAACCATTTTGTCTAATATGCAGGGTATAAACACTAAATTTGCGGTGCTAACACACCCGCACTAGCTAGCAAAAACCTTTTAGCACAATGTCATATACCGATACTCCATGGTGAACATTAATTAAACAGAATTTACATACATTGTCCTAACCTATTCTAAGCTAAACATCATTGCACCATTAAATTGTTAAAATATCCATGGTACCCAAGTTGAATCCATTTTAGTTACTACTTACCTTGTCTTGCTCATCAAAGATGCATCCAATAACCCACACGATGACACAATGCAGTTAAAAATATGCAGTATTCCTCCTGTCGCCGTTAGGGGAGCGATGCAGATTGAGGTCTAAAACGTCGTAATTGGGAGAATGTTCCAACGACTGCATAGGTTGTTTGACTTGGAGGACTTGTTGGTTGGAGGCTCACACAAACACGGTTGCCTACACACCGGGCTCCAGTAAGTTATTTGCACACACAGCTGGCCCACACTGTGCTCAACCGCTGACAGCCTCACGTCTGAGCTGCACATTGCTAACAGGACGCAAAGCCTGAGTCACACTGTGCAACCAGCCTTGGGCCCACTCGAATATACAAGCCATCATCACACCTTAGCAAACACACACACACAGCTAACATCTCTCAGGAATGTGATGGCCGCTCAGCGGAGTAAAGCCAGAAGCAGGTACTGTTTCAGAGGATGATGGGATGAATCTGGCTCACGATCGTGCATGTCATCCTTGCACTCTCTTTATCTTTATGTGCTCAATGTCACTTCTCAATGTATACTGTACTATCTTGTAAGTCTTCATAAACATTTTTAAAATAATCCTAAATCCTGGAAAAGCTCTTCATTCAAAATATGCACTGCTCTGAGGGTCACATTTTCTGTCTGGATTCATTGCTTTTTATGTCAAGGAGACAAGACAAAGGCCAGTTGGTTGTTTGTGTGTCTGTGTTTGTACTAATGGTGTGCATATCTCTTTTGATATAAGCTATATTACTGTTGCACATTCTAAGGTGATAAAGCTCCTTCAGTGAACAAAGGAACAGCTAATGGAGCCATGTTCTGTTCCGCTTAAGGGAAGTCACCTTCACATCACTCCTTGTGCTCAGTCTTTATCCTTGTTGGTAGTTGTGCTGACTGTTTGTACAGCTTGAAAATGTGTTGTGTGCGCAAATTTCTGCTTCACTTGTTTTAAATTTAATGGAGCAATAAGTGTCAACTAATTGCTTTCCCTCGATGACTCTTTGACCCCTCACAGCTCCAATGAGCAGGATTATATATTTAAACCCTGTGTTGTGTTTATCTGACAAATTGCATAGTTTTGCCTAAAATGGTACCATCTCTTTTTTTTTAATCTCATCTTGCCCAGCAACATGGCATCCATATTGTTTTGAACAAATTTGCTTTCCTAAAGGGTTCTTTTATAGATATAAAGAGAATCAAGCCTTTTGGATGAGAGTTTGTTTTTTTTGTTTTTGTATTGTTTTTGTCTGCTCACAGCGAAATTACACAGTCTTGCCAGTTTTGACAAAGGGACCAAAATATAGAATATACCAGGAACAACTGCACAGTTTAAGCTAGACAATTAGATGCAACACCTGAAGTTAAACTTGGCTGTCAGAAAACGAAGCAAAGAATCATCAGGAGCATCTACAGGAAGATATGTTGAGAAAAAACTTTAACTCCTGTACACTGTATGGAACCCTCTCACCGGGGAAAGAGTAAATATATATATATATATATATACTACGCGGCATGACCAGCCCCATACATCTGTCTTTTATATTAAACCGAATGAGGGCCAGCCTCCCTACACATTGGGCAAATAGCCAAATCCTCTACACGAAAACCTAGAGGCAGAACAGAAACCATTTATTTGTCACCTTAACCCAGTGGTTCTCAAACTAGGGGGTGGGGCCCCCCTGGGAGGGTGCGGAAACATGATGGGTGGAGCATGGGATTGGGAAAATGTAACAGACAAACTAATGTTTATTTCTTCAAAGGGGGGGCATAGTAGACAAAGTTAGAGAACCAAAGGGAGACACAGAGAAAAATGAAAGGTCTATATTTATTTAAAAAAAGACAAAAAAAGGGGCCTACAGTGCATTTCATATGGTATTAATCATAATTTTGATCACAATACAGTATTGTTTAAATTCAGTAGATATCATTTTATAT
>JBAMHW010000018.1:28145919-28161686 GCA_037177495.1 Rhadinocentrus ornatus | reverse complement strand
AGCTGTAGACAGGAGACAACGTACCAGAAAGGGCAGCAGAGGACGCCAACGAGTACAGGATGAACCATTCATGACACATTCAAAGTCTCTTAATTCCCATTTCTTCCTCATTCTCATGCCCTGACCCCCAACTTCAGCAAGTCTTTTTTTCCTTTTATTTTTTTTCTTTTGTATTATTAAACCCAGTATGTCCCCATCTTAGACTTGACATCATTCTTTTGTATCCTGTATTCTGCAGTCATTTTCTGTTTTTTCACTGTCCTTTGTATTTTAAATATCTATCGGCTTTCCTTTCTTACTCGTATTGCTTTAGCAGGTCATCTTGATCATGTAATGCACTGAGTTGCTGCCATGTGATTGACTGAATAGATATTTGTGTTAACGAACTAAAAGGGTGGACATAAAGTCGCTAGTGTGTTACCTCCAATTAAAGCTTCAGACTGGATTCAGGCAGTTGTTAAAATGCAGAAGCAAGGTTTTTGAAAATATTGAAAAATATAATAATCTGAGTCAACCCTGAACTGATTCCACAGGAGTTAAGAAAACGAAAAGTAGGCCAAAATTTCTCAAGAATAATCCTGTCCTGGTAGAGAAAGCCTTAGAGCTCATCTGGGTTGTATTATACTTTTTAACCTGATTGTGTGGATGTATAGAAAATGCTTTCACACCAAATGTTCCAGTAAATTTAATTTAAAATAAATAATGCTCTAGAATTTTCTCAGGTATAACTGGGGTTTTGGACCTTTTAGTACATAGTGATTTGCATTTCAACAGCTAATCTAAAACCCCAAGCAAACCCCCTCCCTAACATAAGCCCCTGGCAAAAAGTACTAACAAAGTGTTTTTGTGTTTTTCTACCATTAGTTATAAAACGTCTTTGGCTCCAACCAGTTTAGTTCATGTTAAAAGCAGTGAGATTTTCATTATGGTGAGATCAATTTGTAATGCAAGCAAATATTTGAATACACTATGATGAAGTGACATCTACCTAATAGGTTAATAGGCAACACATTTGTTTGGAAAATTCCTCAAATGAACGACGGACACTCAGATCGATGAGAAGACAGCTGTTTACTACAGTTGCAGGAGTTCAGACACAGCCAGGAGACAAGTTAAAACACAGGCCAGCCCACAATGTTAGAACTAGAGTCCAATCTCAGGACACATCTTTATATAGCCCATCCCCCTTGGAAACAGTTGTCACATCCACTAATGGAGGACTCCATAGTCAGCTTTCACATTGACGAACCTCAGCAGGAGGGTAATAAAGTCCTTTGATGTATTTTACAATTGTAGACACTCCCAGAGTAACTAAAGTAAGTAAGAAAGTAAGTAAGTGTTTATTTATATAGCACCTTTCAAGATAAAAATCATAAAGTGCTTAACAATATGCCCTGCGATGGACTGGTGACCTGTCCAGGGTGTATCCTGCCTTCACCTGAAACACTGCTGGGATAGGCTCCAGCTCACCCCGCGACCCCTACTGGGAACAAGCGGTACAGAAAATGGATGGATGGATGGCTTAACAATATAACAGAACACAAAATAGCAATAATACAGAGGGGAAAAAAAACTAAGTAAAAGCAAGTTTAAAAATATTTGTTTTTAGCTGCTTTTTAAAAGAGATGACGAAGTCCACAGATCTCAGGCTGAGAGGAATGCAGTTCCAGAGAGAAAGAGCCACTGCTGCAAAGGATCTGTCACCTTTGGTTTTCAGTCGTGTTGGCTTAACAGCCAGCAGACCTTGATCACCAGATCTCAAGGACCTGCTGGGAACGTAGGGCTGTAGAAGGAGAATAGGAGATATTCTGGTGCTTGGCCATGAAGATAAGTTTAAGAATTTTAAAAGATAACATTGTCCTGTTAAAACAGTCCTGATCACAATCATTAAATGCCTAGCTATGTCTTCACAGATGGTCACTATCTCGTCAATCAAGATTTTTCAGCCAATATCCATCCATCTGACATGGACCACCAACACCTCAAACAACAAACACCTCCGGAAGTTGAAGAATGCTCCCATAGATGCTCAATTTCTACAGAAGCACCACTGAGAGTGTACTCACCAGCTCCATCGCTGTGTGGTATGCTAGCTGCACAGCTGCACAGCTGCAGAGTACAATGGTCTGCAGTGAGTGATGAGGTTGGCCCAGCACATTACTGGGCTTGAGCTCCTACAACTCGACTCATTATACACTGGCAGACTGAGGAAGAAGGCCTACAGGATCAGCAGAGACACTTAGGACACCCACTGTGTGTACTTCTGCCATCAGTGAGGTGAGTCAGGACATTAAGATCCAGCACCAGCAGGATGCGGAGCAGCTTCTATTTTAGAGCTGTGACCTCCATCCACCCCCAAACCCCCTCCATCAAAACCCCTATAACTGTGAAATGGTTTAGGTCTCACGCTCTGAGCTGTGAACTGCAGCCAGGTTTGCTAACATGTCCCTGGTAGAAGATGTTATGCAGCTCTGAACTGAAGTTGTTCTGAAGTGTCTGTAGAAGTTGGAGCTGTTGGGCTTTTTCATTTTCAGGTTGCTGGTGCTTACTGTCCAGCTGAGGTCCTCACTGACGTAGGTCACCACGAATTTAAAGTGGGGTACCCTCTCCCCCGTGATGCTGAGTATGAGCAGTGCAGTGTCTCCAAAAGTCAATAATGATCCCACTGGTGTAAAGTAAGTATTGGACTGAGCACACATCCTTATGGTGTGCCTGAGCTGAGGGTCAGGGTGGGGGAGAGGTGTGTGCCAAGTCTGACAGTCTGTGGGCATTCTGTGAGAAACTCTTTAATCCATAGACACAGAGAATTTCTGAGGCCTAGGTGGAGCAGTTTAGTGACCAGCCCACTGGGGATAATGCATTTTAACACACGTCCTCTTCTGGTTGAGGTGTGTGAATGCCGTGTGCAGCGCAGTGGCAACAGCATCTTGTGTAGTTGGGTGTGCTTTGTAAGCATCATGGTGTGGATCAGAGTTGGCAGGAAGAGTGGATTTTACCACTTTCTCAAAACACTTCATGACAATGGCAGTGATTGCTACTGGTCTGTAGTCATTTAAGCAGGTGATGTTACTTTGCTTGGGGACTGGTATTATTATGGCTGACTTCAAACTAGTAGGTACAGTAGTGTGGGAAAGTGACAGGTTAAAGATGTCTGTAAATAACTGGTAGGCACAGTCTGAGCTGAAGAGCCTCCTCATCTCATCAGTAAGATGTCTCAGCCACATCCTGCGGGTAAGATGTCTCAGGCTTCCTCACTGCTGTGTTGAAACGAGCAAAGAAGTGATTTCGCTCCTCGGCAAGATGATTATTGCTGTCCAGGGATGGTTGGTGACATCCTCTGTATTTGGTAATGTCCTGGATGCCGTGCCATTTAAACACCGCACCACCATTAGAGAAATGGTCATCAACCTTATCTTTGACTGCAGGATGTGCTTCTTGCGTACTTTCCTGGCTGTATATTGACCCTATGTTTTTGGCTGGAGATTTTATTTCCATTTTTCTGTCTTGGGGTGCAGTTACATAGTTTTTTGTACTTTATAATGACAATAAAACTGAATCTGTTTCGTCGTTTGGATGTACAACCTCACTCAGTTAAGGAGAAGAAGAAAAAAAACTACATTACAAGTCATCTATTATGGTGAAAATTGTTCTAAAGCCTGAAAGCAAAGCCAGGAGGAGTCTAGCTTTTATACATAAAGCACTGAAGGTTATTAAAGAATTTTGCCCAAAGGCACTAGAATGAAAAAAAAAAGCTCACCCCAGCTTTAAGGACATGAAGATGGATAAAAGGTTAATGGGATATCCTTATCATGAACTGACATTCACAGCTTCTTTCAGAATATATTTCAGGGGCCTTGTGTCCATGTGTAGGCAGAAGGACGGGGCGTAATGGTACAGGCGGTATGAACACATTTCTTTTCAGTGTTTAATTTGATGCATGTTCTGGGTTTTCTAAGTGCAATTATGCTCCACCTTGCACAAAATGGGAACCTTGATTAAATCTTGTGAAAGCAGTACAAAGCTCTTGGAAAATAAATATATTATCCAGTATGCTTTTTGAGTATAGCAAAGTGGCCATTTCTCAGATTCTAAATATACACATTGCAATTCATCAGCAGCATAAAAGTGCAGAAAAAGACATTATGGAGATGTATTGGACAATGTTCACACAGCTCAGTATCTTCCTCAAGTCCCTCATGTAAAGATGTAAAGTGCACCCAGCAGTGTTTTAAAAAGCTGCACCTTTTCGTCTCTTTACATAGATTTGCAGTTATGAGGTCACCATGCAAATTTACAGAATCACATCTGTATCAGCTGTAAGAGACTCACACTTTTATCCTAGTTGCTTTATGCATAACACATTTCTAAACATAGTCTCGCCTGGGTTGAACACACATATCCACTTCCAACAAGCGGCAGGTGTTATTGGACCAAAATGCAGATTAACTGTAACAAAAAGTTTCACACAAAATGGCTCCATTTCTACTCGTTGTGTCGGACGGATTGAAAGAACTGTTTTGCTCAAAATGTGGATACATGTCACTTGAGGGGCCATTTCACATCCAATAACAGCCTGAATCACAGTGAACATTCGTTTCATGTTAGCATTTAGTCAATAAGAAAATTATTGTATTGAAAGACATAAATACTATGGACAACCATCAACTGCTACCAGGGACAGACTGGCTTTCAGCACATTGGGCATGTTCTCGTTAGGCAGATGTGCTACAGTTTTACTTATTGGTCTTATTGGCCCATGTAACACGTCAACTTGCGGTTCATTGTTTCAGTCCTAAACTGAAACCATTCTGAACCAGTCAGATACTTTTGACAGATTTTGGTTGTGCAGCAGTGGATGCATCTCCCTGTCAGAAGTGAGGAGAGAAAACAGAGAGAAGGTGATGAGAAGAACTGCAAGATAAAAAAAAAGAGAAGATGCGATCAAATGTCCACAAGTAATTGACATGTTTGCCACATCAGGACCGTCATCTGCCATGGATGATGATGATGGTAGAAGCTGTGGAAAACTGCACTGCTTTTTCATCACTAAGGTTCTGTCCTAAGTAAAGAGACCCAGAAAGCCCAGTAAGTTCATATGAGCCAGTTAGCGGTGAACCCGCTAATAGTTAGCGGTACAAATGCTAGCTTTTCACAAACTTATTATTACGTTATGATAAAATGTCAAGAAGGCATCTGTTTTATCACATGTGTTCACTTGTTAAAACAGATAATAAATTTAGTTATTTTGTCATATTGAAAGTGAGAACATGATTTTTTGACAAACATTCATTAACATAAACTGTGAGTCAGCAGCTTTCTGAGTTTCTTTATTAGCCAGTTTATTGGTTGTGGGCTGATAGTCTGATACTTTTGGGTCAAAATGTGTTAGATGCAGCTTCTGTGTTGGTGTTTGTGGACAATATACAGAGATAAAACACTTTTAAGATTGTTTATTTATTTACATTTTTGTCCATATGTCCTGATGAAACTGTTTGCCTTGTATCAGAGATCATGCTAAAAGGAAACAAATCTCCATTCAGTCTTTTTTTGTTGAACCTGGTTTAGATAACATCTGAAGAGAAGAACAGGCAGCAGACACAGAGACACGGTTTACACTTTGTCTATGAGCAGTTTTTATCTGATATTTTCTCATATCTGTTCCATTATCTTTCTCCCTCAATTGTTTATTTTATTAACAAATGACACTTTTTGGAAGTATTTACTGTTTCCACTGATTCCTGCTAACTACTTGCACGGTTTTAGTGGTTTCAAGTAGTTGCGTGGTTGATGTCACACAACAAAGTTAATTTCTAGCAATTTGATGTCTCATGACAATAGTCCAGTGTTTAGCATTTTTTTTTCATCAAAAATGTTCCTTGCTTGGACCTCAGTTGGGCCTTTGTGTGGAGTTTACTAACTTCTCTGGGCTAAGACAAGCAGTTACCTAGCAGTTAATCCAGTTATCTTTGGCTCGCTAATAACCACAGTAGACAATTTAGTAGGTGGTGAGCTTCGCTATGATGGTTCCCAGCCTATCCATGCTAATGTCCAATGGAGGCAGTGTCTAATCCAGTGGGTCACCAGCACAGAGATGCTAGTCATTAGCTTCTACAATGCTAGCACAGATTCGAGACCAAAGATGATTCAATGAGTGGTGGCGTTTATTGGATTTATTACCATGAAAATATGATGAATAGTTACCCTCTCATCTGCCATTGATTACTATGAGTAGAATAATATATCTAGATAAACGTAACAAAATAAAAGACAGCATAGTGAACTCATTTCATTTTTTTTATTTTCCCAGCTCTGTAGAGTCAAAGAGGCAGAGTGATATACAATCATTATCAAAATGGGGTTTTACATTTTTTCAGCTGTGTAAGTGCTTTCACCAAAGTTTTAACTCGATCACAGATTAGGCAGTTGTATTATTTCCCTCCTGTGTTGACATCAGATGCTGCATTAATACCAGCAAAAATACTCAAAAGCCAAGAAATACATTACTAACAGCACCGTGCATGCAAATGAAGAGCAACACCTGTGGCGACGCACAAATGTATGAACAGTCCGTGGCTGAAATAAATCTGCTAGATAAAATGATCACAATCACGACTGCAGGGAGAGCGTAACTGATGAAGAGTTGTAATTAATTTCTTGGATTTTCTTGCTCTGTCTCCATCGCTCATCCTCTCCATCTCCTGACATTTCCTCAGGAGGCCCTTCTTATTGGTTTCATTGCTATCAGCAGGTCGCATTCTCTTACGCTGCCACTTCTTTGGCCCAAAGGCACTTCCTACACTGCTCAACTCGGAGCTAATAACTGCAGTAATTGAAACCGTCATTGCCTTAATTGCTTTAATTAATCACTTTTCTTGTAGGAAAGCCTTAGTGGGAATTTGTAATGGATGCTGACATTCACTGTTCAAGGAGGACGACATGAGTGAGAGCATTAATAGCTTCACGTTAACAAGAGACTAAAAAGCTGGACAGAGGGGTTGAAAGACATACATGACTCTATCTATTACATCAAACTCAAGAATTTAGTTTCTCAAGGTGGTGTTTGACTTTACAGCTGTGACTCCTATATTACCTCTATTATACAGCATCTAGCCATCTATTTTCTTCCTCATGTCCAAGGTCAGAAACTAGAGGCAACAAGTCCAGGAGGAAATCCCAGACATTGGTTTCAGCAGCACTCCCCAACTTCTTCTGGAGGACCTGAGGCATTCAGGCCAGAAGGAACAAATAATCCCTCCAGCAGGTTCTGGGTCTGCACTTGGGCCACTGCCCAATCAACCTAAAACAGGGGGCAACCAGGAGGCATTCTAACAACCACATTAGCTGACTCTTGTTTGATAGAGGAGCAGTAGCTCTACTTTACGCTCTTACAAAATAACAAGCTTATGACTGTATTTCATTTATTTGTTAATTTTTATTTTTCTTTAGCTCTAGTGGCCTCTATTATACAGTTATAGAGACAGGAAAGGGAACCATAGAGAGTCGGTGATATGTAGCAATGGTTGCCGGGCCGAGATTCAAACTTGCGGCAACGGCTCAAAGAGCTGTAGCTTCTGTGCATGAGTCAGCTGAGTAACTAGCAGAGCTAATTGCTGCTCCCAAACTGTATTTCTAAGGCTGAAACCAGCCACCCACCAAAGGAAAACAATTGCTGCTGCTTGTATCCACGATTTCAGTCTTTCAGTTAATCTTGTTACCAAAGGTGAAGGTTGGGACACAGATGGACCAATCAACTGAAAGCCTTACCTTTCGGTTTAACCTCCTATTCATTGCAACAGACCAGTGAAGTTCCCCCAATACTGCTGATGAAACACTAAAACCAACTGTCCACCTATTGCTCCATTCTTAAACTCACAGACAAGATTTCAAAATACTTTAACTCCTCAAGAGGAGGTCACCTTTTTTTCATAAATGTGTGTTTGTAAATTATTATAAGCATGAGATTGATCAAATTTGCTGAGCAGGAACCGAGGTGTCAGAATGTGCCAATTAAGTAGGTGTAGTTCTGGATCAAACCTTCTGACCTCTAGTTTGGACAACTTCAACAATCAGTTTACTGCTGCAGAATTAAGACAGACTTTTCACCGCTGCTTTGCTTGCACTCTGAGGGGAATATATCCGAAATAAAATCACCTACAAGTAATTTCAAGAGTCACATCCACACTGTACCATCTTGCAAGGACGGTTAACACAAGAGCAAAGAAATCTGAGCACCAGACGTGCTTATACCTAAACCTATAACTGTGGAAGAAAAACGTTTGTTGGTGGGTTATTAGAAATGTCCATATGAAGATTGGTTGTCTTGTTAGATGTGGAATATGAAGAAAAACGCTGAGAACTAATTGTTATTCTGCTTAAATGGAGAATCAAAATATGACTAATGTTTTGCTTTGCAGCCAGAAAAAAAACTTCCATCTTCATCTTTATTTCACATTTACTTTGAAAAGTTTACAAATGAACATTTCAATGAGTGTATTTTGGAAAAGGAGTCCTTTGGGTTAAAACGAAAACAACTTTCTTTGCCAGAGTAAGCAAAGGAGGTGGGGGGTAAATATCACTGATTTGGAAAACCTTCAGTACCAGCAAGATTTGCAACATCAAAGATGAAAAGCCTGTGGTTTACTCAACACAGTGCATAACACTTCAAAACGGCCATGGAAAAAAGAATAAAAGGCTCAAAAATCTCCCTCGATGGCAGACATATGTGGGGGTAGTTTTGGGTCATTAAGGTCTTTATGGTTCAGTTACAGAACTAACAAGCATTGTGACGACCAAAAGTGGCTACAAAGCCAAAGAAAATTCTGATTCCTGTTATGTCTGAATATGTAGCTGAGTTTAGCCCTACTCAGCCTAAGTTGCTTTAGTTATTTACAGCAAATTGTTGGACATGTTTCGATCAAATTTTCTTTGCTAACTGAGTCACAGAACTAGAAGTATTTTAAGAAATAAGAAGAAGCATTTGCTGGGTGTAATAAATGGGCATCAAGTAATGATCATGCTGTGAGGTCTCAGTATTATTTGGTTTTAAATGTTTATAAGTCATCTTTAATTTCATGCCCTAAAAAAAAGGAAATTAAACTTCACGGCCCCAGAATGTTTTAAAACCTGCAGCCCAAAGTTGAAAAACCTGCATTAATCCTTCACTTTCACAATTCCTTTGAAAGAATTTGGCCTCAATTTTTGCAGTTTTGTTCATTTTAAGACAAAAGTACATAAAATAGCAAAAGTCCCGATATCTTATCAGCATGTGAAGGCATCATGAAACAAAATGCTGTTAAAAATGGAAAAATGCTTAAATATTGTTCACACTGCAGAAATCCTTTCCCACAGAAACACAGTGAGGTCACACCACCTTCATATGTGTTAAAAGCCTCCTTCTTTGTATCTGTAGAGATGTGACATCTGAAGTTAGAACACTTGAAATATTAAAATTGCAATAAAAGTTGAAGCTTTCAAAACCACCGAAGTTACATTAAAATTAGATAAGCAAAAGGGCTAAAGTTGTCAGAGGAAGTGAAAAGTGTGGAAAGGATTTCAAGAAGAATGTCACAAAAGTGTTAAAACTTCATTTAAAGAGCCATTTAGGAGTGAATTTAATGGAAAGTGGTGAAATTTATTGGAATTTAAAGTAGTTAATATGAACTGATGTAAAAAATTAATTGAAATATTCTGAGATGTATGTGTTGCAGGATATTTTATTGGAGTTGAACCATATGATAAGATTCTGAACATTTCAAGGTCTTTTGTTAGTTTCCTGTTGAATTTAGAAAATGATCTGTTCCCACGTTGCATCACTCTGCTTCTGTTTCCCCCCCCAGTCCATGTCGGGTTGTCTACTTCGGCTGGGCCTTTGTTTCTGTGTTTTCCAAAATGTCTTTTCTTTGTTTATCTAACATTTTTCACAAGCACCAGAAAACCTTCCATGTTGTTTCTCCTTAGTCTCTCTATGTGGCCTGCAGATAATGGTTTTGTAGGAATGTAAAATCTGAATATTTGAACTTTGGTATGTGTTTTTAATACAGAGAAATCAAATAGACATAGTTACTTCCAGGAGAGGAAAACAAACAAACACAAAAAAAACAAAAAAACACTGTCTACCATCAGTAGAGCTTCTATTCTATGATTTATTATTAAAAATGGGTAAATAAAGGTAAATGAATGAACCTGAACCATTTCTGCCAGATGTTTTTGGGCTTGTAATGTCCAAAGAAAGTATGTTATGCCATTACATTTTCAAGTTTTGATCATCAAATGGTTATATTATTAACAGATCAATCAAATGAAACAAAGACCAGTATCCACTTTTTGACTCACACCACCCACTGAAACACCATCCGAAGCTTACATCATCAGGCTGCTGTCCCAACTTTTATCAATCAGCTAAAAATGTCTGGGAAAAATAACAAGAACAAAGAAGACAGAAGGAAGAGGAGCGAAATTATTCTCATTCTATATGTGGCAAGAGTTTCTAAGAAACAGGAGGATCTTCTCCCAACATGACATTGGATACCAAGCCAAACAACACCCCCAGAACGAAGCCGGTTCACACAAAGGACGAAACACAGGACACAAGCATAGTGGCATCGTTTATACACACCAGGGTCGCGATAAGTGCTCAGATCTTTATAAATAGTAGACCTAACAAGCTCTTTATAAATGCACAACAGAGGAGAACATTTTACAGGTCAAGATCCAGCAGTTAATCTGCATCTTAAAGATAAAGGACACTGTCTTGAGGATTTGACTGGAATCCAGTGTGGTGACATGGAACTGGGGTGAGGTAAGAGTGATATGGGCTCTAATTGAGAAGTCTTTCCTTTGTTCCGCAGATAGAAATAGCTGAACTGGAAAGCTGGTTTAACATATTTATAGAGTTTAAACTGTCAGAGACTTGTTTGAAAGTTCTTGTCGTACCATCAAGTGATGGTTCAATGATCAGGGTCTCAGTGTAGATTTGCTTTATCCAAACTGTGATGACTACTAAAGTGTATGGTGGTGGCTTCAGCGCAGGAGAACATCCAGCTGCTTTAGTGTTTGTCTATGTCATAGGAAAACCTGAACCTTTTCAGTTTTAGCTCCTAAAATATGGAATGAGCTCCAACTGCAGGTCAGACAGGCTCATTCTCTTGTTTGGTTTAAAAACTTTAAAAACTTTCAAGCAATGGTGAGTTGTCATCTGTGTATTTTACCTTTTTTAAGTACTTTATTTAAAATTTCTTATAGCTCTCTTGTGGTAATTTATAGTCTTATTTGCATTTTTATCTTTATGTAATGTACAGCACTTTGGTCCGCTGTTTTTTTTTTTTTAAAAAGTGCTTTATACTCATACAGTAAAACAGTTCAGAGAGTCTGGGGAAATCTCACTGCATAAAGGCCAAGGCTGGAAACCACTGAGGATTTGTTACTTTCCAGCCCTCAGGCGGCGCTGCATGAAAAACGGACATGCCACCATGATCAATATAACCACATCGCTCAGGAGGACCTTGGAAAACCATTTTTACTCAGCACAATCAACCACAAGGGGGAAACTATGCATCAATTTTGCAGATATATGAGATCTCTGGACAACAGCTCATCTCAGATGAACAGAAAGACAATGGACATGTGTTCTCTGGTTGGATGGCTCCATGTTTCAGCTGCTTTTGGGGAAAAACTAAATGGCAAAGATGAAAGAGCATCCAGGCTATTTTCAGAAAGCTGTGATGGAATGGGGGTGCATCCTTCTCCATGCCATGGATGACTTCATATGCTTGAAGGTAACATTGAGGCAGAGGTGGCTGTTTTAGAGAGATGTGTTACAATCAAGGTGACATCTTTTCCCAAAAATCCATGGGTATTTTTAGTGGGACAATGCCAGTCCTCATTCTGCGTGACTTCCAACAGTGTGGTTTTAACAGACCCAGAGTGTATGTGTTTAACGACCTGCCAGCAGTTCACATCCATCTTCTATTAAAATGGTTTGGAACATCATGAAGAAAAGAATCAGACAACAATTCTTGTTCTTCAACAGATTCTTAAGGTTTATTAGATGAAAGTAAAGTTTTCAACTTTTTGTTGCAATACATGTGTGAATATGTAGGTAGGTCGATAATCCCATGTTTCGTTACATTTGTTAAAGTAGTACCATGTAACTTTCCGATCCTAAAAAAAATATGTTTCTGATGTTTTCATGGAACAGTGAAATATATTATGCACATTCCTGGACCTGCCGGTGCTCAGCAGCATCTTGAGGCTGAGAAACACAATTTGCTTTCTTCCTGGATGCTGCACCACTTTAAAGCTGAGTTCTTGGTGAATGAGACATGAAGTTGCTGACATCATATAAAGTATAACACAGCCATCGGTTATGTCAATAATAATCAATCAATAATAATAATCATGTATTGGAAACACAATTTACTAGCAAATATGTTTGTATACATATACATACCATATGTATGTGTATGTATTCGTATGTATACATAAAATGCATATTTATTCTTATTTTATTTTACTGTTGTTTGTGTTAGTGTTTAGGTCTACACTCGCTGTCAAAAACATGGTAATCACAATAAAAACTATTTCAGAGATGAATTTGCTTCACATGATATCTGGATATCAACACAGTGCTCATTTAAAATATGCAACGTGGCTGAATAATTAAAGAAAGCTAAGAAGACTTTAATGGAGGAAGAGAGGAAAAGAATAAAGAGACAGAGACAAGAGTCGACGTTGGACTGACTTGATATGCAATAGTCAATAATGTGAATAATACCGTCCATTATTATAATAAAAATAAATGTAACAATGACTGTGAAGTATAGGTAAATATGGACAGTAATGAAACAGAGAGAGGTAAAAATTTCCAACAATGATAATAATTGTGTAACAATATGAAGTGCATTGGGGCATTGATCAAAAATCCGTGTATTAAAGTGGTCATGGTAAAGAAAATAACATCTAACCAACATTTCTTTGTTGGTTCTGCATCCTTTGATGTAACTGCCTGAGTAAAGAAATGAAACTGTGTGTCAGAGGGCTCCTTCAGACTCAGCAGGAGGGTCGAGTTGCCGGAAACCTAGGGTTGTTGGAGAAAACCCGACAGGGACTGACGTTCAGATTCAGTTACCATGGTAGCTGCCCCAGAGTTTGCGTTGCTTCTTCCTGTAAATAGAAAGCCTCACAGATTCCCTTAATGTTTCCACCGAGGTTATTTCCTAAAACAGGCTTCAAAGTTCAAAGGAGGCCCTCAAAGGTGAACTCAAAAAGTAGTTTATAAAAAAACAAATATTGCCATGTGACATGAGAGTTGTGATGTTTGCTAAAGTGTGTTTATTTATTTATTTATTTTCCTTCTTGATTACTTGTTTGTGTTCTTGTCTGTCCCTCATTATGGATTTAGCACCTGTACGTAATCCTTCCACCCACTGAGCATCGATCTTTCAGTGAAACATCCTATTGTGTGGCTATTATTCCAAATCTTTAGTACTGAAAATATTCTTATTGTAATTCATATACAGTCAAGCTTGTGAATTATTAAGTTTGACCAGGATGATGTCTATAGGAAGGGCAGACTTAACAGTTTCATTTTGCAGAGCAGATTTGCAGGGTTGTTGAATTAGAGCTAGATTCACCTTGACATTCCAGGTAGCCTTGCAGTTAATTGCATTGTCCCCTTTTCACCTTTGCAGCAACAGCATTGATTAACCGGATCTATTCTTCCATTGTGATGTCTCCTGCTATTTTGGTTGCGGCTCCTCTCCTGCATCCAGGATTCTTATGGGTCTCTGTGCAGCTGAAAAATCCTTACGTAAGGGAAAGCTCCAAGCTTAAATAAGGAATCGCTAACTTGTGAGAACCTCACATGTGGAAAGGTGATCTAACAGAATATAATTGCCACCTGGGGATTCTTGATCTAATGTTTAAGTGGAGATTTTCATAAAATATTCAGTTTTAACAACACACTTCTGATCCTAATGTTGATTAAAGTTCCTTCAAATGAGCATGCTGAGGATATTATTGGTCCTCAAGTTATCAGCCGACAGGAGTCAAAATGATGATTTGTGAATAGAAATAGGAGTGAGTGGGCAGCAAACAAACATGATGGAGATGCTAAAGATTGCTGTTGGCATATTAACTCAGTGCAGGTGTGTAGGGTTGTAATTAGTGTGTTTCTGCTAGTAAAAACAGCCTGGCTGCAATGCTGTTTAAGGTGCATGTTGCAGTAGTTATTACAAAAGATGTCAGTGTTTCTCTCAAATATCCCTGAAGGGGATATTAACTAGATTTGATTTATCTTTCTTATGCTGGGTTTACACCAAACGAGTTTCACAGTCGCAGACTAAAAATGGAAGTATTTAGGAAATCTTAGGAGTCTTACTGGAGTCACAGCGCGCTCCCGTTATCTCGATCGTTAGGTTTAAGGTGGAAACAGGAATCATGACAGTCAGAACACTGGCAAAAACAGCCGGAAAAAAAACAAAAGAAAAAAGACGAACAAGAACCAGTGATGATACATCGTAGGTGGACCGCCCAGAAAGAGAAGTGAATGGTTATTAAGAAGTAAATGTCTGCTGTGGATCATTTATGTGTTACAGTATAATGATCTAACAAATGAGAGAAGAATAGAAAACTCATTCATCCCTCCAGATTCTGATGAGTGGTGTAACACCTGGTGGAGATGCAAAGCCACACTTAATGATGAAATTCCCTGTTGATCGTGGAGGGAAACTCTCCTTTTGTTTGCTTTGCTGTAGGCAGATCAGTCCTGTTCCGTATCAACTGTCCAACACATCACAAAAAATGCTAAAAGAAAATAGCTGTAGTCTTATAAATAGTGATTTACAGTCTTCTGCGACCAGGCTAAGACTTTAAACTCTTAACATTTGTCTTCAGGTGTGAGCTGGTAGATTTCTACAGTCATTTGCAAATCTTTTCAAAGTCTTCTGATGTAAGCCCAGCATTATACTATGAATATTTACTCACTTGCATCTTTATACCTGTTCAGTCACTTCTTAACACATAATAAGTCAATTACATGGCAGCAACTCAATACATTTGGGCATGTAGATGTGGTCAAGGCGTGCCAGATCACCTGGTCTGAGTGTTTCAGAAACTGCTAATCTACTGGAATTTTGACACATTTATAAAAAGAAAAATACCAAGCAATCAGCTGATGAAAATCATAGGCCATGAGAGAATCGGAAGACTGGTTGGAGATAAAAGGAAATAAAATAACCACTGGCTCCAACCAAGGTCTGCAGAAAACCACCTCTGAACTCACAACACGTCCAATCTTGAAGCAAATGGACTACACCAGCAGAAGACCACACCGGGTGTCTCCTGTCAGCTAAGAACAGGAAACTGAGGCTACAATTCACACACACTCACCAATAATAACAATAGAAGATGGAGAAACATTGCTGATTTGATGAGTCTCCATTTCAGCTCCACGTTTAGAAGGTAGGGACAGAATTTGGTGGAAACATCATGAAAACACAGATCCATCCTGCCTTGGATCAAGTTCAGGCTGCTGGTGTAATTGTGTGGGGATATCTCCTGGCCCACTTTGGGCCCCTTTAACCACCACAGCCTACCTGAGAATTGTTGCTGACTGTTACGTCCCCAGGCCTGCAGACTGCGGACTTGTATTAAGGAAATGTTGCTGCCAGATTACTTCATGACTATTGGATCGAAACCCCGTTGACACCGCCCCTACAGCCTCTCCATGGTGGTTGGTTGCTGCCGGCCCAGCACTTCCTCCCCAGCAA
>JBAMHW010000018.1:28098728-28112018 GCA_037177495.1 Rhadinocentrus ornatus | reverse complement strand
CTTTTTCTTTTCTTGGCTATTTTTTTCCTCCGTCTCGTGGGCAAAGAGTATAGATGGTCCTCCATTTCAATGTAAGCAGGCAAGCTGAATTATCCATGGTCGTCTTGTTTACACCACCCCTGCGCCCTCCTGTCCCCCTGAAAAAGCGGGGACTCGCAGGTAAAATGCACAAGGCTAACAATTTTGTCCTCTTTCGGCTACTGTATTCAAAGATGGCAATGCAACATGGCAGCCTCCGGTTGGGTGCGCCGCCACCTATGTATTTATACACATCTAATTCTAAGCTTCGAGAACGCTTTCATTTGGATGCGACTGGGATTAGACTTTGGTAAAATACGTATTTATGAAAGCAATTCTGGATCTTTGCTAACAAAAAACCAAATAAGCTACACACTGTACTTTTAAGAAAGACAAAAACATATCATGAAAAACATTTACTAGTACTGGGCCCTGGCATGGGATCAGTGCCAGTGCTTATAGATGTGTGGAATTTATATTTATTGTGGATTTTAGCATCTCATTTCAAACCTTTCAAATAAAACCCAAATGGTTTGGGTTGAGGTAAAAGTACAGGTAACGGAGCCATCCGGTCATGCTGTTAGTGAGAAATAACCACAATCATGTCTTGGACTGTGATATGATTTTGATTTGATTCAATTCAGTAATCAGTGATGATGATGATGATTTAAAACAATCTCTTACATTCACATGGAAAAAAGAGTAAAAATCTTACATTCTAATTTTATTCCTGAGCTTAATTACAAATTTCAATGACTCTTTTAACAAAAAAAATCCACATTTGATTGACACTTTCACTTTAGATCAAAGCTATTTCCTCCTTCATCATTAAATCGCTGTACTGAGGTATATCAATGTATTTTTACACCTGTAGTAAACATTAAACATGTTCTAAGCTTTCTGTCTCATGACAAATTCATGTTTTACAAGCTGTTTTTACACACAGATGCACTCATGATGAACATGATGCATCATGTTCTGGAAAACACTGATTAATGTTTGTATGCTGACAAAGGTGCAAACATTCATGCCCAGATACACCACAGTCACTCACAGACGAAAGAAAAGAACATCTTAAGTGTGATTCTCTGAATGTGTTGTCTGATAAAAACAAAAGCTATGGTTGTTTAAGCCAAAATGGTGTAAGTGTTTCTGCCTTCAAATAATCTTGATCTCTTTTTATTGACCAATCAGAAACTTCCAGATAACCACTTACATAGAGACCCTGTTGGCCCCACACCCAGCCATCTTTAAAAGTGCAAAATATTAACTCTAAGGACAAATGTCTCTGTACTGAAGATGCTCAGAGATCAGATAAGACCCTGAGAGGTTTCTTCTTGACTTAATTTAATTCTTAGAAACATGGTCCATAAGTGCTGAGTTTCTTACCTCTGCTTTTGTTGCCTTGGCAACTGCACACAGGAGCCACAAGAAAAACATATGAGAAAAGGTTTGTGTTATTCAGTTACAGCCAACAAGAGATTCTAATTGCACCCAGACCATCTAACTTTCCATGTCACAGTTCATTTTTAGTTAGCAGATCAGATAGCAGTTCAATTAGAAATTCTCTATGTAAAACACACCAAGGGTGCAAATATTGTTTTAAGTAACATGATAAAATTAACACATTTGTCTTTCAAGATATCATCAAATGTGGAAAACTTGTTGAATTTCTCTCCATGTTGTTACTTATACAAATGTGCTTTTACACAAAAATAAAAAGAAGGTCCAGCAGATTATTTAGATGAAACAATTTCATATATATTTGCCCAATTTCAGGTAAAATACTATAAGACTTAGAGAACAATTCTACCATCAACAACATCTCAGTTTAGAAAGATATAGTTTTAAAAATGTGTTGTTTTTTTCACTTTATATTTTCTTATTTACATCTTTTAAAATACAAATTAAATTGAATGGAAATATCTGGAAGCATGAGGCTGAGCTGAAGTTAGAAGTGGTGGCTCAATGTATCACCTCTTATGTCTCCTATAGATGTCCCAGAGGTGTCCATTCTCTTCCTGCTGGGATTTTTTAGTCGACCTTTATTATCAACAGAAAGGAACCATAATCTGTTATTATGTCAGAGTTTGGTTTGTAGGTTTAAGGTTCTAAAAGTCTATTATGTCTATTTAAGCATCTTCTTTTTGTATCCAAGTAAAGTTATGCTTGTTGGTCAAAACACACACACACACATACTTGACGAGGTCCACCTGTTCAGTCACCTTGTTAATCAACCAATAACATGCCACCAACTTCATGTGTTTAGTCATGTTGACATGGTCAATACAACTTGTTGAAGTTCAAACTGAGATTTAGCCTGTAAATGGATAAAAGACTTGTAGTGGACCAACTATTTTACTGGGCTACTTGTACTGGACGCTTGCTGATGCAACAGGACCATTTTAGTTGCACCATCATCTGCTACTGGAGTACGGTGTGGCTTCAAAGGTAAACCGCATTGGCAACTGGTCTGAAATATGTGTTTATTGAATCTACAGTTATGATTGTAGCCTGGAAAGGTATACATCATTCACAGCTTAGGATTCAATTTCCAATGGTGTATAACATGTGCAGGTAATTGGAAAGTCAACTGAGTAAAATACATATTTATTAGTCATTTCCCACCCACGAGACGTCTAGTGCCAATAGGTTAAGGGACTTTGAATGTGGCATGGTTGGTGCCAGACCGCCTGGTTCTGTTCCTTCCTGGTTAAGTCTGTTGATTTTCTTTTTTAAAACAGCCTTATTGGTCCCCGCAGGCATCTCTTATTTTACCCGTCTAGTTGTTCTCCTGGAATCTTGTTTCGATTTTCCATTATTGGACTTTGAGGCATCCAGCTTCTACAGTTGTTTGAGTACATTTCTTATTACAATCTTTGACTCATTACACCTGCTTTCTGTGTTTGGATCCCCTTCTTGTACCCAAGGTCATCTCTGACAGGCTTGTTAATAAATACCATTAAAATCATTTACACTGTACAAAATGTTTACTTACAACATAAAATAGGATTTTTTTTTCTAACCTGACTAAAGTAGTTTTATTATCTAAACAAAAATCTAAATAAATTTTAAACTTATCTTTAAAAAAATACACTCATTTCAGAGCTTCGAGTGCAGATAGGAATTGAATACACTAACAATATAATACCCTTTAGTTTTAACTTATTGTTGGTTGTTGATGTCTTTTATTTAGACTGCAGTCTATATATGAACAACAAGGTGGCGCTGGAGAGTAATGCTTAATATTTGATTAAGCTGTGGTTAATCTGTAAATGTATTCATTATGTTTTTATGTATTTTTTTAAATGGCCACCAACATAATCAGGCTGACCACACCACAGTAACTTAAAGGAACATAAGCTGCATAAGAGAAGCTGATGATTTTGTATGAGAATCTTCTGGAGCCACCAGCTGATTGTTTTGGCCATCATCGCTGTTAGACTACAGGGTAGCTCTGCACTGGCTTTACAGCTGATAAGGAATGACTCCTTACATCTTTATTGTAAGATTTACAGTCTAACCATTTAAGAGGAAAGTCTTGCAGCCTATTTCTGCCAACACTTGCTCTTTTGTTTCCAATAATGGATTTACTCAGTATATCTATAGATGATAATAGCTGACAGACTCCTTGGAGAGGGAGAAGAGGCACCTCCTAAATAACAGGTGACACAGGTTGTTTGATAGCCTGTCAGCAGATGAATTAGCAAACCTCCTTATTTTCAGGTGTTATTCTGTGTGTATGTTATTGTGCTGTTTAAAACAAAATGCCAAAACTTACTGGAAATTAATTTATTTAATATCTGAAATGTTTGTGAGCTGACATTTTGGTGTCCGTACACTCTTAGGTATTGCAGGCAAAGTGGCATCCGACTCATCATATGACCTGTAATTAAGCCTTTGCCAGCTGCTCAGTTAGCCTGGAGGAATAACTAATAATTAGTAACTCAAGTTCTATTTAAAAGAAGCAAAAATCAGCATTTATTTGCACGTAGCAAAGATTCTGGCAGTAAGAAAAGGCCTTGCTGAGATAACACAATGAAATGAGGCAGAATAGACAACCTGAACAGAGAAGCGATGTGTCGTGCTGAGCATGAATAGAGCACCCTGCGGAAAATGTCTATAAAAGAGAATCACCTTGCTTCTGAAAAGAGTGAATCTTATTAAGAAGGAGGTTATAGATAGGTGGGACAACTGTAGGGATGAGAGGAGATAAAAGAGAACAAGTTAGGAGAACCGGATTGAGAACACATCAGACCATAATACCCCATTGCTCTTTTAACATCTGTCTACTCCAAAAAGTGTGGAAGCAGCTGCATCTCATCTACTGATTAGAGCTATAAGCAATCACTCATCACGCTGTATGTGAGCAAGCAAAGGCAGCATGTGTGCAGTCCAGGAAGTAACAAGCATTTTCAGACAATTAAAGTGCCGGGTAAAAATTTGGCTGGTATCTTTTAGGCCTGAAGTCTTGGCTGACCTGGATTTTTAATAAAAACTTGTGCTTGATTTCTTATTTTTAAATCGGGTAAAAAAAGAGGAAAATGTGTCTAAACAATAACAAAGACTCGGCTGCTTAATGTCTCTGATCTGAAATATAGATTCCCAGAGCTAAGACTTTTGCCCCTATGGAAGAAAAGTATGTACTTAATAACAATAAGTCAACATATTAAGGATGGCAGCACACTACTTGGGGGGAGGCTATAATTTAATGCTTCCTGACTCAAATGCATAACCTTCTGTAACATTTAAAGGAAATGAGACACTATTTGTACAATGCGTTCTCTTGGCATTACAACTTTTCCCCTAATACATACATTGACAGTGATGACGATGATGTTTCCCATTGAGGTCTGTTTGTATCAGATTTAACCCACTCTATGTACTCTGTTGTGTGTTATTTTAACGTGTTCTGTTTTTATTTAATTTCTTTTACCCGTTTCAGTTTATTTGAAATATTGTGTATTTATTAATGTATTTGTAATGTTTCTTATTGGTTTGTAATGATTCTCAGTTGGAGGATCATCAGTCTCACATGTGGGATACCAGGGTTTGAGTCCCACAGGGACTCCATCTTCCAGTTGGGTCCTTAGGCAAGACCCTTAATGCTACTGCCTAACTACTGTGAGTCGCTTTGGATAAAGTTGTCTGCTAAAATGGCTGTAATAATAATGTAATACATGAAATAGTGTACCATGGTCAGGCAAAGCTGGTCCTGGAGGGCCAGTGTCTTGCAGGTTTTAGATGTTTCCCTTCTCCAACACACCTAATTCAAATTAAATGGGTTCAACTAGTTGTTTATATTTATTTCAATATCACGTAATCTCATTTTAATTTGAATAAAGTGTGTTAAAACAGGAAAACATCTAAAAACCTGCAGGACAGTGGCCCTTGAGGACCCGGTTTGTCCATCCCTGTGCAAAACAAACAAAACCTGCCTTACTTATCACTTTCCGTGATTAAAAATCACTGTTTTTGCTATTTTTAAATAAGACTTTTGCGAGTCAGTGAAAGAAGGACTGAAAAAACTTAGTTTTAATTAAGTATCCGTCCATAAATATGACAGGATTTATTTCAATTTCACTCGTGTTAAACTGATTGAGAAAGAATTTGACAAGATGAAATAATCACATAGCAGAAAGCTGTGCTGGTGCTGCAAAGCAAATGGGTTTAATAGAAAGTGTGGCTAATTTGTGCAACACGGCTCCTATGCTTAGTGATGTCTTGTTCTTGTTTTAGTAACGGTTAAATTACCTTATTTAGTACTTATAAGGATATTATATATTTATACTGTATTGTATGTTTGTAGCTACATGTATATATTTGTGGACAGCTCGCTCTTGGAAAAGAGATCTTTTGTCTAAATGAGTTAAACCTTTATGAATGAAGGCTGAATAAACAGAAAAAAAGTACCTTTTTGATGTGACTCAATAGTTCAGGATCAGTTTGAGACATGATGTTTTTCTAACTTTTACCACCTTATTCTAGATACCTAATAGTTGTCATTACAAATGGTAAGCAAGTAATATGTAAAACAGTGACTGGATAAAAAGTAAAAGAACATGGAAATGCAAAGGGATGCAGATAAATAAAGTTATTTGAAAGTAACAGCAACAGAATAGAAAGGTTGCTTCATTAGCAGAGGGGAGGGATTTTTACCCTGACTCTCCCACATGGCAGCAGAAGCACCGTCCAGCCCTCCAACCTCCATATGCAGATGTTCTTATCTGCTAAAAGCGATGCAACAGTCAACAGCTGCATTTCCATTACAGTTTTTTACTAAATATAAGCAATATTTCAAAAAGTGTTTGACAGAGTACATTTGCGTTGGTGTTTAGCTCATAAGCCATAATTCTCATAAAATCTCCACTTTGAGGAGGACGGACATTTTTAATTCCTCGTAAAACTCCGTTGTTGCTGTTTGCTATCAAGGATGACAGTTATTTTTTTCTCGTTAACTGTCTAAAAAAAGATTTCCGTCTCCTCCTCCGTCTAAACATACCACACCATCTTTACTTAAAATAAACTGGTCATGTGACCCCCTACGTCACGTCACCATTACACTTTAGATATATACTTCTATATCGACACGTATGAAAACCAGCTCATGACAGAATAAAAACCTTTTAGTGATATTTAAGATGATTTTTGGAAATTAGGTGTTTCCATTTACATTTTGCACAATTTTAGAAATTCTTGTAATTGAAATAAGATTTTTTTATTAGCATTTGAAACATCCAAAACATGGTTATATTTTAGATTCGGTCAACACTCCGTGTACAGTGCCTTCATTTTGATAACTGGCTACCAGTTCCAATAATGGAAGGTTTAGGTGTTTCCATTACCATTTCTTGATCTCGTGATATTTGCGTTTTGCACAAATGTAGTGGTAAAGAAAACACAGCTAATGTGAATATTTCACAAAATGCTTTGACACTGTCTCTCTGTGTTTCATCCGTGTGCTGTAACACGTGTAAAAACTCTGGACCCAGGTTAAACAACTATTTTAATGCGGTTGGAGTCACATTTTTAATTTTTAGTTTTCAAATTTTCAATTTGACTACATCATTTATAAAATGTTCAACATCAGTCAAAGGTTTGGACACACTTTTCTCAAATATTTGCCTGATTTTGTACATGGAGAATTGGTTGAATCTAAAATATGACCATGTTTTGGATGTTTCAGATGGTAATCAAAAATCTAATTTGAATTATAAGTTTTTCTTCTCATTTTTCTGTTTCACCAGTTAAAGTGCTACTGCTACTCAGGTCATGGGATGTCACTCAACTCTGAGACTCAAAATTTATTAGCATTTCTGAGTAACACATGTTAAGTTTTGTCTTGTTTTAGTTAAATGGGTCCTAGTAGAGATGTGTATAAAATGTGTGGGGCTCTGCACCTGTTTTCCTCTTTTGTCCTGATATATCTAGTCTCTTAATATCTTTGACAATGTTTTACTTATTATTGTATGCACGCTCAGGATTTATGTAATATAGTGTGTATAAATCTATATTCACACACGCTTTGCAAGTGCTTAGTTTAGTTTAGTTTTTGTTTTTGCCTTCTTTGTCAGGGAAACATATTGCTGGAGGAGCCAAACACCCTCATTTCACACTGTGCACACTTGGTAACTAAAGAACATAAAAGATGTGGAGCAAGACATGGGAAGCTGGGGATGAGATGGAAACACATGCCCAGGGATGGAGAGAGGAAGAGATTTAGACGAGAGAACAAGGCCATGTACACTTGTATAGTTGGATTTCATCACATCCAGTAAATGGCTCCAAGCTCTCTTGTTCAGCCCCGTAATGTCTTCACACACATTTACCACAAAATCCCAACAAAGAGATTTGACTCAATCGTTGTCTTCGTGTAAAACATTCTATAAATGTAGTGTACACTACCAGTCAAATATTTGGACACCCTTTCCCCTTGAATTTAGTAGAAATGTGTGTCAAACATCTGAATGGTAGTGTATAGTTTGAGGTTTTTACATTTTTAAAAAATGAAAACAATAGAATTTTTTTAAAATAGAAATGCCTCCAGATCTATAATCACCCATATCCACAAGAAATTCACCATAAACAACTAACAGGAGGTTAATTGATCTTCTTCTTTAAGGAGAAAATAATGAATCTAAATATGTTTTTAAACTTAGATTCCACAAGTAAATTTAGATGCATCTTAAGTAAATTGAGTTATATTTGTGCAACAGCTTTTAAATTCGAGCGAACCAATATTGAAGCAGTGGAGAAACTTTATGAAAGACTGGTGTTCGAATTACAAAGGGGCTTTTGGAGAAACTTTATTTTCCAAGTCACATGCAAATGTAACAGTGCATGACAGGACATAGCAAACAAAGCAAACCTCTGTCCACTGTGCTAAAGAAATGGAACAAATCCCCTCAGAAAATTGGATGTATGTTCTTCTCATTCAAGACAAGATTAGCATTAGTAAAGAAAAATAAAACTAAAAGGAAGTGAGACAATAAATTACAATAAAACTTGAAAGTGGACTACTTTTAGAGATCCCTTTAGCTCCAATATGTATGATAATAGCACATATTTTTAATAAATCAAAATCCGAGCAGGACTGGGGTGATTTTAGGTAAATTTGTGTGCCAAACATCCCACACTACCACCACCGACACCCACCTTGAGGTTGTGCACATGTGTGTGTGAATGTGTGTGCAAACACATGAAACATTGTTTTCAACATTCATGCTTGTTGTTTAATTTGTCACAAAGGCTTTTAATCCCTTTCATTCTATAATCCCTTTGATTCTGGTGACTAAGTGGCAATGCTTAGAAGAAAAATCGGCTTTGTCCCTCAGAAATACCATTAAATCACTTGCTGGTTCATGCCCACTTGTCTTTAAAGGCCACCATTACAAAACCATCAAACACACACAGATCAGTGTGTCCTATTTGGTGTGAGGACGTGTGAGTTCTGAACCATCTGTGTTATCAGGAACTAATGTGGTATTGCAAAACCTTACTTTTATGGATTTGGTGGAATTTTGTTTATTATTAATAACAATACCTGAAAACTTGTTCAGATTTGTTGTGTTCAGTGCTGCGAGTTTATATAAAGCATGTAGTTTCTAAACAATCAAAAAGGTGTTCTCTTCAGACTCAAAAGAAAAATGACTGAAATTCAAAGGAATTAAAGTAATTGTCAATATTCCTAGACATGATTAATGTAGCTTGACTGTGTGAAAAACCAACAAATTGAATCCCAGATTATCATGTTTTAGACCAGGTGGATCTCTCATTTTCAGAGATAAACTTCTCTGGTTACAGTGACCTGGATGTGTCAAATTCAGAGCTACATATAATAACTTTTTTTGTTAGATTTATAAAGGATATGAAAACAACATGAAGGATGGATGGATGGTTGGATGGATGAATGGATAGATAGATCTATCCCAGCACCTTCTAGGCGAGAGGCAGGGTGCAACCTGGACAGGTTGCCAGTCCATCACAGGTCCAGCACAGAGATAAACAACCACTTATGCTCTAACTCATTCCACTGGAGAATTTGGATGAAATGCTCTTTTACAACTCAGAGCCTTGTGGAAAATGTAAACTGTCAAATTTGTGGATGTTTTTTGTAAAAGTAAAAAAGCATTTGAAGAAGCAAGAATATAAAATAAAAGATCTGAGAAATTAAATTTGTGGATAATATGTGCACTAAAAGAAAAAAGGTCTCAGTCACACACAACACAAGGATTGTAGTTTGTGTAAATGTCGTGGCAGAATTATTGTTTTTTGTATTATTTTGTTGCATTGTTTGAAATGGGTAAGACACCCAAGGACCTTCATATAAGGGATGTGAGTCTGATTAGGCTGCAGAGTTAGCCTGGTTACTGTGGACTCCAGTAATTATTGACTGTACCTGGGAGCAATCACGTACTCTGCAGATATCAGGAGGACTCAGCAGAGCTCAGGAGAAAAGGAGGACAAAGAACTGAAAGCTGCGTGGTGAAGCAGCGCCAACTTGACGCCGTGCGGAGGCCAAGCCCAGCCCTGGATCAAGAGAGTGGAGGCATCGGATGCGCAGGGGAAGCCGGCAGTCGGCACGGAGGCGAGAAGCCGGTGAATGAAATGGCGATCACCATGGAGATCCGAGCAATGAACACTTGCTAAGTATTTCCTAAAGGGACGTGCGTTAGCCTAGCATATGGGCGTGAAGTATGGGGTTGGCTGTACGTGTGATAGAGCTCATTGCCCAGTTTATTTCCTGCAGCTACCGAAAACGACTGAGGGACGGTGGTGGATACGAGACAGCCTGCATCGGACGAAGGAGGGTTGAGCCCCATACTGCCCGGGTAAAAGGAATGTCCACAATTCTGTCAGGAGCGGGGGCTCACAAATCCTGAGTGCTCCGTACCATTGAGAGTAAAGGCAGATTTAGGCTTGCGCGGCGTCTGCGTCCGGGTCACCGCAGTAGGCTCGGTGTAGCGCCACAGAGGCTTGACGCGCTCCTCTTCCAGACCTGACATACAGCCCTGCTACGCAGACGGTTACGCGGAGGTTCTCCCTTGTTATTGATCAGTTTGGGATCATGTGTTGCCGGAAATCTGGATCTTGTGGCTGAACTTGTGTGGTAACCACCATTTCTAAAGCAATAACCAGGATCAAGTTGATGAGAGGCTGATCGAATTTTTTATTCATTTTCTTCCACAAACTATTAAAGACACTGAACCATACTGGACCCCATTGTTGTTTTAAAACAGAAAATACCTACCGAACTGAAGTTAATCATCAAAAGAACTCCGACCTGGTGAATTTACCGGCCAATACCACCCCTGCTGCCACCTTCAGGTTAGCAGGAGAAACTGCAACAGACACCAAAACAACGCGCTCCCTCTACGCTCGAGTGCAAAAGCAAACTCACCAGCGTCAGCTACGCCGTAGCTGGCTGCACGCAGACGCCGCGCAAGCATAAGTCTGCCTTAATCCCCCCTTTTACTTCCTCCTGGGGAGATCATGCCCAGCACGGCGGGGAAGTCCCCTGCAGACTGTGACTATATCCCGAGGATACAGCGGTGGGGGCGGAGTAGGACCGGACCGGCAGTGTGTGAGGTTATACCCCAGCGTTGGGGAGTGGGACTCCCTGGTTCATTCTTTTTATTTATTTATTTATTTTACTGGTCGGGGTAAGTCCGAAGTAGAAGTTCATTTCTTTCTTTTTTTCGTTGTTTTGTTTGTTTTTAATCCGCCACCCAGAGTTTGGCTGATGCAGGAGTGGAAGCCACTCTACTGCCTCAGCTGACAATGATATCTGCCTCCCTGTAGCATATATATATAATTTAACAGGGTTTTGGTTTCTTTGTTGCATGTTGTATAATTTTTCGTTTGCAGTGGAGTGGACTTTATTTCATTGCCTGTTTTTTCCAGTGTTAAGTGTGTTTTTAAGTGTGTGTGTGTGTGTGTGGGGGGGGGGGTGTACAGGGCAGGGGTAGCTGGGAGGGAGCAAACACCCTCTGGGGGCGCACAAGATGTTCCTGAATTCCTGGTGGTCTTATGAGATTTGTGTCAAAAGTGTATCTTTAAGCCGTCTCAGCGTTGTCCGTTGCCTGAGAGGATCAAGAACCGTGTTGGGCTGGGCCCTGGCTTCTGATCAAGCTGTTGGGACTCTGCCCGGCGCGACATAAACACACTTGTTGACATGTTGACAAGGGAAGCCAGTAATCAAGCTGCTGATCTTTTGATTGACAGATACAAGTTTGTAATAACTGACTCCATGGAGAGTGCAAATAGCAGAAACAGAAAATAAAAAACAATGCTAGCTTACCTTAGCACTGGCAGTGCTTAAAAGTGAAAAAGGAAAGTGGAAACAAATGTCCAAATATGGTGTAAACCATGTGCTTTATAATCCAGAACATTTACTTTCTTCTGGCATCACACATACATGCAGACAGAAAACACACATGTGTGTTTTCCCACACATCAGCAAGGAATATGGATGCTGGCAGCCCCATCAACAACCACAACACTATTCAAGTTAGTACAGAGTTGGCTGCTTTAGAATGCCAATAAAGAAGTAATGAATAGATCCAGGGTGACTCAAGACTTTTGTAAAACATAAAGACACACAAACAAACACACACTACCAATCCATACACCCTCTCACGTCGGTGACCGACAAAATGTTCCACTCAATCATGCTGTCTTTTTCTCCCCTTCATTGTCACTCTGCTCTGCTGCAGCACAGACACAAAACAGGCATTAACACATATGCACACACACTTTTCACTCTCTCCTCTCATACTCCCCTCTTATCAAAATGCAAACAATCCACAAATATGCCAATGCAGCCATCTCATAAGTCATCAATCTTCCACTGAGCTGTAAGTTTGTGTTTGAAAACTGCAGAAATTGGTTTAATGTGTGTGCCTTCAGGGGAAGTACAGGCGTAGTAATTGTTTGCATTTTATTACCATTCTAAAAGCTGTGCAAAGTGTCACCAGTGTTTAGAAATGGAGGAGAAATGAGCACAACAAATCAGCCACTAAACCACAAAAAGCTCTTTCTTTTGATGTCATTTAGTGTTACGGCTGGGACTGCTGTTTTCCTTCCCCATTTGGGTGAAAAATGCATCTGATTTAATGAAATCCTCCTCTTATTACCTTCTGCCTTCTTGCTTTCATCAAGCCAGTCAGAATTTTATGTTTGCTCTGTTTGCAGTCACGGCCAAGACAAAAGAATCAGATCTGAGGCAGAGGCAGGAGGTTATGAGCGCATTAAAGATCCAGCATATAAAAAGGCATTTTATTACTGCTGTCACTAGACAGCTTGGGGACAGCACAGTTAGGGACCCTCCAGAGAAAACTATTCAAAAATACATCATAGAGCCTGACAGGACATTTAAAACTCTTTTAGATTGACTCTGAAGTAAATGTTAGATTTGCTTGTGGCCATAATAGAATATGATAAGAAAGAAAAAAATTAAATACATAAAATCCTGCAGATGTTCCCAGGGTTGTTTGTTTAAAGATGGAAGATGCGATGCTGCCTTACGCTGCACTACGCCTCAGTTACAAGTTATGTAAATTTATTATAATTGTGTATAAAGTAGGTTTAGTTCTGTGTCTGCATGGCCATGTTCTTCCTTATTTAAATACATTATATGTTATGAGTTACAGTTTAAGGACCCCAAAGCAGAGACGAGGGTAGTTGATGAAAGTTCAAAAGGCTTTAATTAACAAAACTTTGTGCAGGAAGGTAGAGGCAGGGAGCTGGCCAACCACACAGAAAACTGGAATC
>JBAMHW010000018.1:28084994-28098628 GCA_037177495.1 Rhadinocentrus ornatus | reverse complement strand
GCCACACCCCCTGCCTCACACTGCACTGCAAAAACAAAGCAAAACAGAAGGGAAAACAAAATGCCAAAACCATAACATTATACAAGCAATTATATATTCAAAAGAGCAAATAATGAAAGATGAAAACACCTTCTAATAATTTTAGTGACTTGAGTTAAGTGCCTTGATTGTATCATGTTGTTTCCAACAGCTCAAATAACTGGAAAATCTGGGCAGGTGTAGACTTCAGCCAAAACAGACAAATAAATAGATTAAATGAAATAAAACGCTTTATAAATAAACAGGACAAACAGTGAAATCTCCTCACTGATAGACCATGTAAGCCAATGTTTTATGTAGGGGGTATGTCCCCCTTACAGCAGATTGAAAAACTGCAGCTAAACATTTTCGCCCATCCAGAACTAAAATCCCTTGTAGTCCAAGGAAACTGCTTCAAATATTCACTTTCCCTTAAATAGCAAAAAATAAAAAATAAAAAACAGATTACAGCCAAAAAATCAGGACTTTAAAAAAGTCAAATTCAGCTTTTTAAAATAAAAATTATTATCATTATTTTGTTTTTTTATTAAAGGACACTGCTCTTATAAGGCCTTAAATGCATCATTAGTAGCCCCGGCTATATTTTCTTTTACTTATCAGCATCATGAAGAAACATATTATCAAAATATCATCAGATCAATTTTAGCACATAAAAAAAAAAATAGCTGTAGTGACTATTAATGAAGCCTGGACTTCAGGGAAGAAGCCTCAAAGACAGAAATGTTTCAGAAAGAAGGTGAGATAGGGTCTAGCAGCGTTGTACTCCAACACTTTTTCTTAAACTATACCTCTAGAACTCTGAGGTTGTTTTGCTTATTTCTGCAAAATTTTGTTTAAGTAATAAAAAAATAGGATATATCTGATTTTTTTTTTGTTAGACCTTTCCATGACACATCTTTTTAAAAACACAAAAATACACTTCCAAAATCCGCTTTTTACCTTTTTATATGAGGTATAGATGAAGCCAGTTGATGTCCTATGTCACGGGTGAAACAGATGGAATTTGCACACATAGGAAGTAATTACAGTAATGTATCACAATTGTGTTACAAAGTAAGTAAATGAGCATAACTTGAGCTTTATGAAAATGTTTTCATCATTAAACGTTGTAAACATCATTAAATGACTGAAAAGTCAATATTTAATATTCCAAAAATGTCATATTCTCTTCAGAGGACCCAACAACTCAACCTCCATTGGATGGAGGAGTGGATCAGAGCTGGGAGAACTCCATTTCAGTCTTTAGTGCACAGTGTGCAGACAAAAGACACTGCAAGGCAGGACAGATGATGTGTGCCACATAAAAAAAAGAAGCCAAATTATAGTACGCACATCAAAAGTTGACACATTCATATTTTTTGCAAATAGGAGACATGACCTTCATGGAAACACAGAACTGAGGACATGTATTTTTACTAAATTGATTGATTGTTTGCTGCATATAAAATTTGACCAATACTAATTTGTTCATTTGTCTTATTTTTTCTTTTTAAAGCAGATAAAAAAAGAGTTTAAGTTAAAATGACTATTCATAGAGCCATTAAAGCCAAATATTTCTGTTTGACATAAATTAAACACATGATTGAAGCGCTGTCAGGAGCCAAGCCAAAATGTGTTGATCTAGTCCAGCCGCTAAAGCCAAGTCAGCCAATCAGAAGGGTGGAAAAGAAAAAAGCCCACTTCCAGCATATCTGAAACCTTATTAAGCAGAGGAAGGCTGCATCTTTTGTGGGGACAGGTTGCAAAGTGGAGGTATTCATCATTTTATAATGGAATTTAAATAGGGAAAGCTAAAAAAACAAAACAAATGTGGATTGGGAGTCTTATCAATCTATGACACGGTGATCCAAGACCACACAGATAGGAGCACACAATATGATGTCACATCAAAAATTAGGCGGCACCTGTGATCTAGTTCAGACAGACAACTCGAGCTGCTGTGCTACATCCTATGTGATCTGTCTCATACGTCCATGCTACATGTCAAATGCAGCCATCCAGTCTCGGTGGTCTGCTGAAGCTCCACACTTTCTTACTAGCCGTTTGCTTGCTGCCATCACTGTTGCTACTGTTGCTATGACTACAGCACATTTCCTGCTTTCATTTTTGGTCCTTCCACCACTCCAGAATTTTAGATTAAATTAATTTAGGACTTATGTCGCCAGGAATAAAAAACAAAAAGGTTTCCTTTTCTCAAAGTGCATTTGCACAAACACGACATGACACAACTTGTGATATGTCTACCATATTCAACTATTTTATTCTATTCTATTCTACAGTCATTTGGCAGACGCTTTAATCCAAAACTGCAGAGTGAAAGTGAACCTTCATGATCGGCCTCATCAAAACTGAGCAGACTTAAAGTTATCTTAAAGTTTCATCGGTGATTTGCATTAAGATGTCACAGATTGAATGTGTTTAAATGAGCCACCTGCACTGTTGCTCAAAAACGCTTTCTGCAACATATCACAACAATAAAAATGACAAAGTGTAAATTGTATTGATGTATACAAAGAAAATAATCTGAACTCTTGATCCTGCACCCTGTTCAAGGTGTGTTTTTCAGGCATTGCTTGGGTTGATTGTGCTCTCAGAGTGAACAGTCTCTGCAAATCAATATGTATTTGTTCAGACGGATCTGTTGAGACTGACGTTTGTCCGGTGATGAAACATTTCTGGCATGGCTGTGCTCTCCTCTATAATGACATTGCTTCCATAGATAAGACACAAAGGATACTTGAGTGGTTGAATGACTGACTTGAATGATACAATAAACTATGGTTTTCACAATCATCATCTCTAAACCCTGCTGAACAGCTAGAGGGAAACTCTTGATCTGTTTCATCTCTTTCATCATCACACCATCATCATCAAACATTTATATTATTAAATAACAATATACCATCCTGTCAGTAGAGTTCTAAACTTTAAAAATCAAAGCAAAGACATGTGGAAAATATTGAATAAACTACATTACAATTACAATTCAAAACAAGAAAATAAAAAATTGTATCAAAACCTCCAACTTGTAGCTGAAAGTTAAGAGGCCCATAACCACAAGGTTATTGACAAAAAGACTTTATAAATATTCTATTTTTTGCCAGTTGATTGTCTTTTCTTTAATGGGTACAGAGATGTTCCTTAAAGTCCACACCCGAGTCTTTGCTAGTAACAGTAGGATCACACACTGCTGGAGATGTCAAACTCAGGGTTCAGCCTTAATGCCCATTTGTGCTCAATGTAGAAAAACATTACGCCCATAATTTGGTCAATTTTCAAAAAGCTTAGCTATCCGTCACTGGACACAGAAAACGGAACAATACCACTAGAAATCACGGAAGCAGTGCTGAGCAGAACAACTGACATGCAACTAGCAAAAGAAACAAACCAGAGAAGAAGAAGGATCAGGAAGAAAAAAAGAAGCATAAAAAGAATGAAAACGAGGACAACAGCTGTCCAAGTTTTTGAAGAAAGGCGATGAGTGTGCCGGGCATGTTGGGCGGTGGGAAACAACTTCATAGCATTATCCCCACCAACTGGTGTCTGAAACTAATGTCGGATCACAGGAGTAAACTCTGAATCCAGTACTACCTACTAATGGAGAAATTCATTTCATAACCATGGCAACATAAAAGACGCATGAAAGTATGAGGACAGCCATGTATGACAACGTTTAAAATGAAGTCGTTATTTATGTATGTAAGGGAGCCTTTAGACTTCATCTTGCAACTCCTAACAACCACTTAAGGCTCTTTGATGCTAAACCCAAAAGACGGATACGCAGACGGACGGACAGTTTTGTCTTCTGCATCGATTACCTCTGTAATTTGGTCCATTTTCAGGGAGCTTAGCTATCCAGCGTTGATTCAGAACACAGAGCAATACCACCAGAAATTGTGGGGGCTGTGCTGAGCAGAATAGCTGACATGCGACCAGCAAAAGAAACAAATCAGAAAGAAGATGAGGATCAGGAAGGAAGCAAAAAAACACAAGAATGAAGACAAGGACAGCAACTACAAAAATGAAACGATATGAAAGTGTTTTAGGGAACATTGGGTTGTTGGAAACAACTTCAAATGATGTCTGAAACTGACATTGACTCGTGGGAGTGAACTCTGAACCTAGCACTGCCCACTTGGTGGAGGAAGTGACTTAAATGGTGACGCTGATGTCTTAATGAATGCAAGTAAGGGAGTATAAATGGGCCTTATTTCACCTGACCCTCTCGACCAGATTTTTATTGGATGAATTTAATTGAATAATCGAGCTCTCATAGTTTTTCTTGTTTGAATTAAGCATTTATCAATCAGAGTTTATCAATCTCTACTGTGAAGACAGAGGTTTCAGTCCAGTTAAATTTGGTTTGCACAGCTAGGAAAATGTTGAATATATGTAGTAATAGTCTGGCAAGCTAGTATTTTGTAAGGCTGTTGGCTACATTGTCTAGCCAGCTTTCTGGCAGACAGTGCAGCATCTTTAATTAAACTAGTGAAAATCCAGTACTTGAATGGATTTCTATCCCTTCTGATGACACTGTTACATACCCTTTGGTCTAGGGGTAAAAGGTATTAACATAAGAGTCGGAGACCGGATAAAAAAGAAGAAATCTCACAATTTAATAACAAAAATATCCACAAAAGTAGGAAGAAATGGCATGTTTATGAAGTGTTTCCTAACACAAAGCTTAAAAGAAGAATCTTTCAGTGCAGCTAGCAAACAAGCTACATGCTAGTTTTGAGGCAATGTTTGACAGTAGACCATTTTTTAATTGATTTTTTACTTGTGTAAAACTCATAGCATCATCTTGGTACAATGCAAAACATTTCTTCCTCCCTTTATTTGAAAATGTCTTGTTGATTTAGCAGTTAACACAGTGTCATTAGTTTTCCAAAGTAAACAAACACACTGTGTTACAAAATTGCTTAAAAAGATTGCTTGGTATTCTATACACCTGTTTCACTAACATTGTGATCACTGTAGGCTTCTTTTTAAGTACAGTGCAGTTTGCAACATTGTATTTCATTTCCACTTTAGAATAAACTCCTCACTTCAATGTATGAAGTGTTATAAAACAAATAGCGTGAGCACATCCAGTGGGTATAGCTGTAAATAAAACAGAAAACAGTCGGGAGTGATTCTAGTAACTCTTCATTCTTTATTGGCTTATTGGCCTCTGTAGGAGACTAAAACCTTTGTTTCTGGAATCGAAAAAAGCATATTTTTTTCTCCTTGATCAGTTTCCAATGCTCCACTCAGTGTACACTCAAGCTGATTGGTTAGTTTTCAATTAACAATTTAAAGTCGTTTTTACACCTAATAGTCCTCGAGCTTTGGAGCAGTTGGGGACATTCTGCCAGTCCAGGTTTGCTTTTACTCTGCACTTAGTCATATAAACCGAACCTTTTGAATAACAGCTTATTAATACAGCTGGGGCCACGCTGTATCAAGAATTACCGAGGGAAAGACAAGACAACATCTAAGAAAACTCACTCATGTATTGGTCAATGCAGAACAATTTTCATTTCTACCACAGCGCTGTGCACACAGTGCCTTGTGCTGTAGTCCTCTTCCTGCAGTTTGCTTCATTGATGCCTATCTGCCATGATCTATGATGGTTTCTCGTTTATTGTTGCCTAAGTTGCTGTCCTAGTTTCCTGTTTTATTCTGTAGTTCCTTCCCCTTTGTACTACATTCTGTTTTACTTCCTGTTCTCTACACACCTGGTTTCATTTGCTAATTTGCTTCACCTGCTACACATTTAGTTTGTTCTCCTCAGTGTATATTTACCCCTTGGTTTCTTTTGTTCTCTGTCATATCATTTTTGTTTCCCCAGTGTCTTCTTTGTGTTTGTGTGAGTCTCCGTCTTAGTTTTGGTTTTCCAGCCCTGTTAATTTTTTGTTATCCTGCCTTTGCAATGCTTTCAGTTATTTCCATTACACCTTTTATATCCAAGGTCTGTCTGCCTCCTACCTCTTCACTCTCCATTTGGGTTTTCATCCCCCCCACACCGTGACAGTATCAGGGTTCAATTGTGCATTAACCCCTCTGCAAAGGAACCAGACTTTCTAAGCATACAAACAAGGCTTCCATAAAGAGGGGCTTTGTGTGAATGCACTGGAAGACTAATCATTATAAATATCTCTTGCAATTATTGTCTAATGATGTATGAATCTGTGCACCTGAATATGAGCACTTAAACATAATCTGTCCAAATGCTGGTGCTTTGTGGTGCAAAAATGTGCTTATTCAAGTTTACAGCATAACATGATGCACCAGACTTGATGACATCTTAGGAGTCACATCAGCTTGATCTTGTTCTGGATTGATGAGTTTGACGAATTGATTGTATATGTGAAGTGATTCTTTGAATTATAAACACACTGACAGATATAGGCTACTTTGATAATATGAAGTCTGTGGTATTCATGTACCTGTTTCATGCAGTGCCATAAAACAGATGAAGTCTTAGGGCAATGACCACTAACAGACAGTAAAGACTACGTTTATGGTCAGTTGATGCTGAGCTACAGGGTCCAGGCACATGCTGGTGTTATTTTGACTTGTATCACCTTCATAAAGTTTATTTAAGACCAAACACATCCTTTAATTGCAACAGTTTTCACCTACAGCAGAATATATTGCCAGACTAACATGTATATTTCTGTTATACAAAGATACAAATTTGCATTTTAATAAATCGATCAGCAGAACATAAGTACAGTTTAATCTGTGATGTTTAATATGCATTTCTGCATGAATCACCGAGGTCTTTTGGCTGATTTTCACTTTTAAAAGCTGCTCCTTGTCACCACAAGCATCCACAGCTAGAAATCTGCAAACAAGGTTAAAGCTTGTGTCTTGTAAAACCACCAAATCCCCTTTTATGTTTCCCTTTATCGTTCAGTGCAGTTTTGATGACCAGTCATTTGTCCACTTTATGTGATTCTGTCTTTTCAATAACTCTCCCTTATTGCATCCCTAATGCTCCAGGCTTGCTTTTCCCTTCAGAGATTTAAAGACACGTCTGTTAGCGACAACTGAAAGACTCAAAGAATGATTCAACGACATTGCCGATCGTTCAGTGTGAATAGGCGACATCTCTGTAAGAAGAGCGAGTCTTAGATGGAAAATATTGCTGCAAAGCTGTGGCAGGAGCTGGCAGGATCCTTGATTCTGAGCACATTTCGATTTTATTAGAGGTGCGAAGATGAGGGAAAGGACTCTGAGTGCAGAGATAGTGTCATTACCAGCTAGTTCACCTTGAGGTTATGCTTATTCCTCCATAAATCCTGAGCCTTCGCTCACCTTGGCCAGGTGCTGCAAACTGCTTCTCGTTCATCTCATGAAATGTTCAGGGAAACCAGGTTTCAGAGGCTGGACAGGCCATTCAGTGAAATGCCTTGAGTTAATCTCTACTACAACAGCTGTATTTGTTAGTAGTTTATTTAGAGCTGTAACATATATGTATCAGATGTCTCAATGTTTGTTAAGAAAAAACCACCAGGGGTAAATCAGAGCCACTTTTCCAGCATTTTGAATTTTAACATTGCAAACTGATGTTTTGGAGTTGGTATACAGTACACATTATTGTTATTGTTATTGTTATTATTATTAAAGGTCAGTTGACAGCAACCCTTGAAGCTTACAGAATTTGATGTATTAATAATGATACTACCTCATCTCTTTTCAACACTGCTAAGAATAAATCTTAACAAAACTGAGCTGGTGTTAAACGTAATTTGTTATCAACTTAAAATAAACAAATAAATAAATCTAATTCAATTTTCACGAATTAGACTCTGTTTGGCACTGAGGTGTTCAGCAGACAACAATGGACCTCCTGTAAATGAATGCAGTAGTACAACCTCCGAACCACTGCGGTCTGGTCAATTTGAGCATGAATAAAAATCCTTATTAGCTGCTGATTTTTTCCTCCTTAATCATCTTGTTCTGCTTGTATATCTTGTACCTTTTCTTTTCTGTCCTAATACTCGCTGTCTGACCGCTCTCCAGCTTTTTCTTCTTCATATCTGTGTTTTGGGTTGCTGCAGACTCGGTCACCATCTTCTCTGTATTTCCACATTTTATTTTTATCTTGGTTTATTTAGAAATCCATCCATTTTTGGAGCAAATCGTGAATAGTCTTGTTAGCTTCAGATGCTGTTATAGCCAAAAGCTGCAGCTACGCAACTGAGCAGCATTGCCAAGTTGGTGACATTGTCCACCCTTTAGCATTAAAATGTGCTTTTTAAAGCTCAAGAAGCGAAGGAAAGTGCTTCATGCCTCAATTGCAGAGTGCTGTATTAAATTACTCCCCCTATTCTATGTACATAAAAATACTATATATTTACATGTCAGCGCAAGCAGCATAGTGCTTCTACATCCTGGCAAACTTTTGCAGGCTGTGAAAGTCCCTTGCGTATCCTTCCAGCTTGTGATTGGATAGCGTAGTTGTTTGAAAGACTTTTTTTGGTCACATTTTTTGCCTTTTTTATGAAGTTATTTCCAGTGTTACAAAGTAACGCGTTACAGTAACGATATAACTTTTTGGGGGAAATGAAGTAAAGTATTGTGTTATGCTTAAAATATTGGTAGCGAAATAACTTACTGGAATACAGTAACGTGTTTTTCTGCGTTACTCGAGCCGTGTTTGCCATGTGTGAAGTTCTGATCTGTTTTAAGTGGTGCGCGCATGCTGCTGCCTGTGTGTGTGCTAGCCTGGGCACGTTGCCATAGAGATGGATTTGCGTGACATAGCTGAGAAAAATGCAGCTGGAGTCGGATGTACGGGCTTTTGGTCAGTGGCGATATTCACATTATTTTCAGTTCAGTCTAAACTTGTGATGAAAGATCCCGCTCGCCGGTCAGTGGAGGGAGTCCTTCAGCAGCCGACCCTCCTAAACAAGCTAAGCTTTATTCAACATTTCCTGCAGCGCAGCAGCCGGTAACAGACAGAAATTAACAAGCCAGTTGCAGGGTCCGTTGTATGAGACATGCTCCCCCTGTCCATTGTTGAATCGCCCAGGTTTAGAAAAATACTAGATAAATGATCATGAGACAAGTGTGTCCATTTCTTCCCACAGACGGCCATGTTGTTCTGGTGGTTTAAAGCAGTCTTGTTTACAATATCCAGCAGACTAGTAACGAATTACTTTTTTTAGTAACTACCCCAACACTGGTCATTACATGCCATCCAACACATGCAACTACACACGCAACATTAGACAAAAGAACTTTCTTTCCTGCACATAAAGAGATTTTTGTTTCAGACTAACCAAAATTAACAGAACATTAGCCCAGAAACATTAAAGAAAAAAATAATGGAACAAACGAGCATTTCCACTAAGATGGAAAGGCACCAAAAATTCCCTTTTATATTTTTGTATTTTCTTTATTTCCAAAGGATCTTTGTTCCCCAAACTCTGTACATCCTCAAGGTAACTTTATATTGCTGTTTTTTTATTAGTGTTGGCACAATATTTCAGAAATTTACCTGCTGTCATCACTAAATGTGTTGATGAAGAGGTTCTACTTGTGTTGTATATTTTTTGTGGGATAATTTTGGATCTGAAGCAAAAGAAAGATGATTATGTAGTTTTGCATAATCCCAATTTAAATATGAATTAATCAACAAAAAATAACAATGCACGTGTAAGACTTTATATAACTCTTAAAAATGTTTATTTTCATGCTTAGTTTTTGTGAAGTATTCTACAGAAAGGGATGTGTGTGATGTACATTACACGACTTTATTCCTCTATTCCAACATGACTACAGTGATGTCTATGCATAGTATAACAGTAACTGAAAGCGTTCATCCAACATCACAAAAAAACCATTGAAAAAGAAAAGATTACTTTTAAAACTGGCCACCAATGAGTTCACCATCTTAAGAACGATTCAACCAATGGTTAGCTTTGTCATCTCACAGCAAGGTTCCTTATGTGGAGTTCACCTGTTATCCATGTGCTTCCTTGTATTCTCTCCATTTACTCAACAAAACTAAGACATCATTTATATTGCTAATACCCAGGACAGAGTAAATATAGAGTAGTACTGAATTTTAGATACGTTTGGACTCATTCAGCATGTCAGAGATGCACTACTACTACAATAATATTCTCTAGTATGACATTCAAGTGTGTTGTAACACTGATCTTATTCAGACAGAAGGCTTGTGAGTAATCAAGAAAATATGGCACATTTATAGGAATGGGTACACCGACTTTCCAGGCTCAGTCAACCTCCACTGCAGCAAAAATATTGTTCATAACACATATCTTGTTTCATGAAAAAAGGCTTTTATCTAATTAGTTTTGGAGAAATGTACACTCTTTTAACCTCGGTGGCAGTTACTTTTGCACAATTTCAACCTATTTACTGGGTTTGAACTGCTTGAATTTAAATAAAAAACAATGAAGATTTTTTAATAGGGTGTTGTAAAACCTAAAATGTTTTGACTGTACTGTAGCACCTACTTTCAATCATTGAATACATTGAGTTTTTACTTTGTGCTTCCTTCTAGTTTTATAATGAGACTAAGTTGTACACTCTACAAAATAAAGTTTTTCATTTGATCTACCCAAACATGTTCTTATTGCAATGCACTGGAAGTATTTCTATAGGCATGACACAAGGAATGGTAGCAATTTAGATGCAGAACATAGCTAAATTAACCAAATTACATCCCAGGTAATAGATACCTGACATACTTCTGATAGATAGAACAAAGTATAAAGAGCTTTAATAATGGGAATAATGTGCTCTGATGTACAGAGTTGCAAAAGCAGCAAGGACAGGTGTGATCAGGTCCTACAGACAGTAGACTGCAGTGAGAAAAGTCACCATCTCCCTCCCTCATCATTAGCTTGTAGCATGGCGATATTCAGTTGCCAGGTATTGATTTTAGAATAGTGGCCCTGGCTCTGCTACTCTCAGCTGAGAGGTCCTGTCAATGCAAACCTTATTGCTACATTACTGAAGTGAAAAAAAATAAAATAAAATTCCACTGCAAAAAGTTCAGGGTAGGAGGACAGATAGGGTTCGAATCAACTTTGTACACAATCTGTTTGTACTGCGAACTTTGTGTTAAATGAAGGAGTAGGAAACAAAAATTTGGAAACAGCAATACATTTTTAATGTTATGATGCTTTATAAGGAAATATGTTTAAAGTTCTTTTATTCTGTTCTTTTATTAATTGGGCATATATTATAGAACAAGATATCAGTGAAAAAATGCATTTTTATTCAGATGGTACTGTTTGAACTTTACCATATAAAACAAACAGCTCTCAGAGTAATAAACTTTAATGTCAATGTTTTCAGTAATAGAGACTTTTTGCCTACGTAGAAAATTAAACGTAAAAAGAAAAAAAAAAGAAAGATTTATTCATTTTACTTTCATTTGACATCTCATGTGATGCGTATAATAACTTTAAAAAAAGTCTCACAAGTTATAAAAAGAATCTGTCAACCAACATTCAATTTTCAGAGACAGATGGACGTAATAAAAATGATATTTTAACGGGAAGACATAACGGTTGTCAGCTGTTTAGTACTCCGGTTCTGTTGGCATCACATTTTAATGAGATGGTCCAACTGGCATAGATAAATATGGCCTATCCATGCCTTGCTTTTATGGCACCCCCTCTGGATGGTTTAATGATATGTTTGTCCTGGATAGACTTCTCTAAATGCTCTCTACATTTTAAATCCAATTACTGCAATTTCAGGGAATTCCTGTTTCCTTCCTCTTCAATTGATTCTGCCATGAAACTTATTTTAGGAAAAGTATTCGGCATATAATGATAGCTGTCCAGCTTGGACGTGTCCACCCTCCCAGTGAAGGGATAACGTTGCATGTTATCACTGACATGGTCGTGACAATGGAGAATAAAATGGAAAAAGACAGCATGAAATATAGATTCTCTTTTTTTTCTGTGGGGAAATCGTACAGGTGCTGGCATTCATGTACTTGCTACTTTGACATGGACCACCAAACTGGCCTCAGACAAAGACAAACAACCACCATAAATACACTACTTACTGAGTACTTGCTGAGGTAAAAATAAATAAATCATTCAATAACTAAAACATATCCTAATGTCAGTAATAATGTTTTATATTTAAACATGGAGAGTAGAGAGAGGATCATGCACAGAGATTCCCAAGGAATCATGGATGTCCCCCAGCAGCACAGGCATATAGTACTGTAACTAAGGATGGGTAAGGGTCTGCCAAGCCAGTCCTAATTATAACCTTAATCAGTAGTGACAGTTTTAAGCCAGGGATGGACAACTTTGGTCCTCAAGGGCCACCGTCCTGCATGTTTTAGATGTTTCCTTGTTGCAACACTCTTGGTTAAAATGAATGGGTCACCATGCAGAACTTGACAACAGGCTGGACTGGATCTATTTCATTTGAAACAGGGCTGCCTCACAACAAAAAGGTTACTGGTTCAAGCTTTGGTTGGGGGTGGGGGGTTGTACTCTTCCAACAGTCCATAGACAGGTAAGTTTTTTTTCTTTTTTGCGCACTTTGTTTTATTCCTAATTGTTTTTATATGTTATTGTTTTTATGTTGTGAAGTGTGCCATGAGGTTTTGAAAAGCACTTTGAAATAAAATCTATTATTATTATTATTATTTGTAGTAGTAGTAGTAGTAGTAATAGTATTATTATTAGTATTACTATTACTATTATTATTATTAATAAAGCTGGTCACTCAGTTCCTTCTAGGTTTGAGTGGTTGTTTGTCTGTGTTGGTCCTGTGTCGCCTCTCACATTGTATTGGGAGTAGTCTCCAGCTCTCCCATGGTCCTGACCTACAATAAGCGGCATAGAAAATGGAGAGATGTTGTGGCTGGTTTTAAAGTTGTGGCTGACTGTCTCCTAAGTTTCAATCCAAACACTGCTTGATATGAACCTGGTCATACTTGGTTATGGATGTGGATGAACTGTCGTTAATGGCTAATCTGCTGCTGAAAGCACATTCCAGTAGTTGGAATATAAAAGCAAGAAGTCTGGAAAATAAAAATAAAAATGTGTGCATACAGAGTATGAAGTCCACAAAATAAAGTATGTAGTCCTCTGTATAAAGCCTCATTTATAGACCTCACTGAAGTGTTGTACACTTGCAAGGTTTATCGCCCCTACAACCCGAATAGTGGTGGTGGGGCTATCAAACTATTCATAGTGTTGTAGTTGTTTTGTGCTTAGGGACACTTAATCTTAAATCATGCATGGCAGCTAAAAAGGTGTACAATAATAATAAGAAACTTTTATTTGTCAGTACATATCACACACCAAAATTGCATCCACTTTTTTTTTTTTCAAACCATTGCATTTCCAAGGTGATAATAATTGTAATGTAACCTTTGTAAAAAGACACTGATAGTTAAATCATGAACTGCAAAAACCTTATCCGACCCTTCCAATATCTATTTTTTCTTATACCAGCAATGGTATCTCCGTTTTTCATTTTCAAAAACATTTTCAATTCTCACCTCATGCACCTCAGCACACTCTAAGAATAGATTGGTTAGAAAAACAACCAATCTAGCTGGTTAAGCCAATATTGGTTAGATTAACCAATAT
>JBAMHW010000018.1:28041153-28077881 GCA_037177495.1 Rhadinocentrus ornatus | reverse complement strand
TTCACCTGAAACACTGCTGGGATAGGCTCCAGCTCACCCCGCGACCCCTACTGGGAACAAGCGGTACAGAAAATGACATGAAATGACAATGTGATGCACTGTGGTTTATGAAGCCAATATAGCTCCTGATGGGCGGGGGGATTGGTTGGACTTTCTTTCATTTTGTGTTTTGACATAGCTGTAATAGATGCAGTAACATGTGACGAATAGAAAAAAAGTGTGTTCCCAGGCCTTCATCAATCTGTTCATGTTATTTTTGGACGTGTTATATTTACATTAATGTTCTTGATCTGACTTATTTGCAGAGTGAGAGCTGCTGTGTGCACATTATGAGCCATTTATGTGAGATTGTACACTGAGTTTTAGTACATGTCCTGATGCAATAACAACTTACATTGGAATGCCAAACACCCCTGTGCTTGTATAAAACATACTGCCAGTAAATGGGATCAGCTAAAAATATCAATGCACTATATGTTTAAGCTTGTTAAAAGACTATGAACTCTGGTTGGCCTCTTACTCACAGGGATTAAATTCCAAGGTCTGGGTTATGCGTACATAAAAGATTTCACCAACCGGGATTGTGAAATATACAACCAGGGGGATTGTATATTTATGGACTCTAAATATGGTTGTCAGGTGTGTATTGGAGGATGCAAATGTAAAATGACAAGTAGAAGGCAGGTGAGGAAAATAATAAAATTTTAATAAAAATCGAAAGCGCTAAAGTGGCCTGAAGCCAGATAAAATGTTCAATACAGTTCCAAAATACGAAGCTGAGCATAGCAGGAACAATATAAACAGAACGGACAAACAGAAACTGACATGCAGAAGACAAAGGCAATGCAGATTTTAATATACTAACAAGGAACATGGAACAGATTGCAAAAAAAAAACAAAGGGACAAATAATTAAATTACAGTAAATACAAAGAAAATATGGAAAAGGAGTAGAAGAAACCCAAACAAAAACAAAACCAGAAGATTTAACAACACAAGTAAAAGTTAATACCACTAATAAAAAATTTTAACTAAAAGTTGGTAATTTAAATTTTTTTTAAAGCCCCACAACTGAACTTTGGCAGATTTTTCCGACTTTTATGCCTCCTAACTAAAGTCTGGTACAATACATAAGGACTTTTTTAATCTTGAGAGATTTTTAATCTGGTTGAGACCTCACATGTGAAGATAAAGAATCAGGCATTAAACAGTTTTAATCATATGAAGAGATCAGGTCGTAAATACCGAACATGTTCAATATTTCCGATTGTCGGCTATGACCTGTTTCAGAGCGGATTATCGGGACAAATCTGCTCATGACACACCTCCAACCAAATGATAATTGTACAGTGAAATCATATAAGTCTCACGATAATCGGGTGTTTGCCGTCCTTGGTCGGAAAGAGACAAAATCGTGACAAAATCTAAAAATGATGAATTTCTGCTCATTGCCTCTTTAAATACGATGTATTTACCACAGTATGAAGGGCTTTAGAGGCTGCGTAAATCTGTCTTCTATTGGTATTTTGATAAAAGTGGGTGTATCCTTGAGTAAGGCAATGCTCATTTATTTGTTAATTATATACATTTAATTATATTACCTGGCTGAAAGGGGTAGAAAATGTCTGGTTAGTGGGCATAAAGAAGACTTTATAACAAATAAAAAAAGCTTTACTTTACAGGTTTATATCTGACCTTTTTTGTATATTTTTTAAATCTATTAGCTATTGCAAAAAAATAATAAAAAAAAAAAAAAAAAATATTGCTGTTTCAAGTAATCTAATCTACATTAGGATGAGTGAATTAAATACATTTGTGAAAGTCACCCACTGTTAAAGGTAAGACTCAGAGAGCTAACTTGAATGAAATTCCTAGAGAGGATTAATGATTTCTGTCAAAGGAAAATCCTCTCGGGTGCTGAAAATGTTTTTCCTAGAGGTCAGTGGTGACCAGGAAGAAAGAGAAGAAGTGAGATAGAAGAGAGGATGGCTGGGCAGGGGAGAGAATCAGTGAGGTAATGACCAGATAACTTTTGAGTTGAGAAAAATAATCTTTAATATTATCCTCCCCCTCTTTGTGTGTTAAGATGTTTTGCTCAAAGGATAGTGGCCAGAAACCACAGTATATTTCTGTTTTTCAGATCCTCTCATCTCAATCACATTTCCGTATGTTATTCTCCTCGGTCCCCACCATCGCCAGCTGTCATCACACATATCCCCCTCCAACGCCTGAGCTTGTTGGCAATGCTCTCTGCCCAGCGCTCTTTGGGTATGTCCATTAAAGCTGTGGAAGGAAGGACTATTAGTGGCATGGTTCATTTACTGCAGCACAGACTCTAAATCAGCTGTCAAGACATTCAGAGTCGTTTATACAGAGTCACAGCTCCAGTCATAAGACAGATGTAGGGCCTGAATAGTGCAACTCACTTCACAACTGCCTTAATATTTCCCCTGTCTTGTTTTCCTTATCCATGCATGTAGAGAAGGGGTGTCAAACTCAAATACACAGTGGGCCAAAATAAAGAAATTGGAACAAGTTGAGGGCTGACCTGTTAAATGTTTATTAAAAACTTTTTTTAAAATGACCCTATTGCGCACATTGAACCTGGACCTAAAAGAGCCTTTTAGTTATTGCCTATAAAACAACATTAATCATTAAATAAATGAAAAAAAAATGTCTATTCAAATCTGTAGCATTGATTTCTTATGGCGCTATATGCAGCTCTGTCTGGTTTTAACAATATAATTTATTTATTTCCTTTTTTTAGTACAAGTTTAAAAGTTTTACTTCATGTTTTTAAGCATGATAATACAAGTCAGTGTCAATCATCCTCAAAGATCCCAGCCAGGGGCGAAATACAACTGCTGAATTTACAACCTGGAATAAAACAACTCCACGTCTGCAGCTAAAACATCATCTCTGAATGTGAAAGTGAACCTATGTAAACTGATGAATTAAATTTTAGATTTGTTTAAATCCTCAGCATACCTTGCCATAAGCTAGGACAAAAAAAATTTAACAGGTTTCTGCAAAATAAGCTTCTAGCTACGAATTTGTGGCTGACTTGTAGCTTGAGTTCCTTCTGCAGTAGCTTATATTTACTACCACACATCCATCAATGAGAGTTTTATAGTTTTATAACTTCTGATACTTGTGTAATTGGTTCTTAATTAGGTTTGTGTGCACAACCATGCAAAAAGTATTATTATTTTTTTGTTCTGTGGTATGTTTTTCTAAATTGCTTTCAGACATGGTATTTCATTTTAAATCTATTTTGAAAGTGTAATTTTTTCTTTTTTTACTGTTACATTTCTTGATTTTTTTTTTATGTTGTAGCTACATTTTTTTTAATTGTTCTGAAATGTGTTTTCTATGTTGTTACACATAATGTTAAACAACGCATCTTAGATCTTGTTGAATAAAAATTCCAGTTGAAAATTTTGTGTTGAGAACAAAGTAACATAAAAAAAAATCAATGGAAATAAAAATCATTAACCCATGCAGGTCTGGATTCAGCATTATACTCAAAATAAAAAAGGGAAATATCAGATCACAGACTGACCCAACTTCTGTGAAAATTCCTCAGGACAATTCAAAACAAGGTTTAGTAGTGTGTGTGTGGCCTCCACGTGCCTGTTTGCACTCCCTACAACATCTGGGCTCCTGATTACAGATGTTTTCCTAAGGGATCTTCTCCAAAATCTGAATCAGGGCATTAGTCAACCCTTGGACAGTCTGTAGTACAACGTGGTGGTGTATGTAATGAGACATGATATCTCAGAGGTGCTGGACTGGATTCAGGTTAAATGAGCATGCCAGTCCGTAACATCAAAAAGAAACAGCAGAAACTGCTGGCACACTCCGGGTCTGGGGATCTCATCCCAGTACCTGTTGGCAGTCAGCTTGCCTCTAGCCAGCACATGGAGGTCTGTAAGGCCCTCCAAGGATAACCTTTAAATTGGTCATGCTGGAGGTTAGGGTTAGGATTTTGCAGGCAGCAGAACGTTCTCCATGGTGTGTCTGGACTCTCTCATGTCTGTCATGTGCTGAGTGTACCTGCTCTCATCCATGAAGAGCTCAGTGCATCAATGGCCGATCTGCCAATATTGGTGTTCCCTGGCAAATGGCAATAATGTGTTTCTGATAACTTTACTAGAATAATTGTTCTGTTTTTATTTTCTGAGAATGAACTAATTATATCTTGTTTTCCATATTTGTGTCACTGTTTTTACTTTGTCTTTAAATGGACAAACAACACTGTGTGTGAAGTGACAACCCTCTGAGTTTAAAAACTGCAGTACCAGCTTTGTTTGGTAGGTGCTAGACCACCGTTTGGGATAAGTTACACCTTAAAAGGCAAATAGATGAAGGCAACATATATGAACAAAATGTAAGCTGTAGTGCTGTCATTGCTACACCTTAGGAAATTGGATCCACTCACAGATAAAAACATGATCATGAATTTTGGCCACTGACGGCCACTGGCCAATTGAGAACTATGCTTGGCATTTGAAGTTTCTCAGCGGCTAGTTAGCTCAATTAGAGAGACCAGGGTTTGAATCCCCAAGGTGACAAACATCAACACATTCCATTTGGGTCCTTAGGCAAGACCCTTAACGTAACTGCCAACCATTGTAAGTCGCTTTGGATAAAAGCGTCTGCTAAATGACTGTAATGTATTTAAGTAATTTCTATGCCTATCTTACCATTAAATGTCAATGAAGTTTCCGGCTTAAATAAATCAATAGAAACCAATAGAATAGAATTACATCATCCATGAAAAAAATTCCCCAAACACACCCCATCCTGTCCTCAAATGCACTTTAAACTTTTGTCTATAAATACCACAACCAAGACTGGTGAGAAGGGGACGGTGTCAAGAGGTAAATGCATTTCTTGAGTATTTAGTTCAAAGTTAAAGAGCTTTATGTGCAGCCATAATTGACAGATATGTGATAATCTCCCAAATACTTAATGTAGAAAAGCACTAAATATTAGGCTGCATCTGGGTTGATCAAAATCTGTTACTGTGAACAGGATAGTGAGTAAAAGATGGGTTGGTTTTCCTAACTTATGAAGTTTCAGGTCTCACGGAAACAAAAAAAGCAGGAGAAGAACTTGGGCATCTTACGTGGTTGCCTGCAGTACGGTGTACTGATCCCAAAAGCACTTGTGAGATGTCATTTTATTCTTACACCTCACACCGGAGGAGACAGTCTAAAAGTTATTCCGTGTCCTCTCATAGACTTCTCCTGCTTTGTGAGCTTAAATTAGCTTCATTTTCAGTGTGGTATGTATGTGCTTAGAGAATTATGGCAGCTGATGACTGAGACAAGTTATGCAATTTTAATCATCTGGCTTTTCCTTAGGGTAACTGTGAACAAGTCAAAGCCCTAATAAGCTCATTTAAGGTGCGAGATGTTGGTAAAAGTAAAGTTTGAGAGCTTTCACAGGTCAGTTCATCTTATGCTCATTTAACAGTTCAGTGTAGCGGAAACTTTTTTGCATGCTTGTGCTCACTTGTTGTCTGTCCCATAACTTTAATTGGTTTTAAATGAGGACTATACAGGTCGCAATATTCTCATCAACGTGTTGCTTTTGTCAAAAGTGTAGACAAAACTGACATGCCTAAAAAAAGTGATTTTAATTAGAAAATAGTTTTTCTTTACCACATGATGTGTAGCAACCTTGTATAAAATTTAAAGTGTTTAAGTTTCCTACACATTTCTTGGACCTTGTAGAACATTCAGTCTGGGTTTCAAATCTCAGAATAACTTTCTGGATGAATGTTAATCAGTCCAATTCAAGCTAAATCTGCCTCTCGCCCTCAATTTATCAGCAACTCATAAAAGGTAAAGCAGCTTCAGAAAAAGGATGGATTAAAACGTGTGTTCTTCAAAAACATGTTAAAATATTATTGCTAGAAAATTGTATCTTAGTGAAGTAGCATACATAGATAAGTTTTTTTTTTTTTTCCACTATTCTTTTGAAACAAATTCAGGCAAGGAAGATGGTGTCTCTGTCTGAATTCAGTTATTGGTTTGTTGACATATGCTTATTGTTTGACTTCCTGTAAGTCCAAACTGCTTTCATATCATATAAAAATAACCAAAAACCTAATAAAAATTCATCTGATCTGGCATGGTGATGCAAATTCAGGCAATGCAGGTTTTTTTAAATATTTAACTTTTTACAACATATTTACAAAGGTTATAAGTTGAATGACAAAGTGACAAATACAGATACTCCCTGTGTTTATCTGACACTTGCAATGATATATGATGGGTTGTAGTGATGGGATGTTCGGCTCTTTTCAGAGAGCCGGCTCTTTTGGCTCGGCTCCCAAAGAAGAGCCAGCTCTTTTGGCTCCCGAACGGCTCCTAATTTAGCACCCTTTTTAGCTCCATGATTTACCTTAACTTTGCAAAAATTGATGAATTGTGTTTTGAAAACCGGTTTGTGTTTAGCATTTTTACGAGAAGCCTTATATTTGCCTCCTTTTAAGCATTTATTCTGATACAAAACCACTTACTTGTGTTTACTATTTCAACAAAAATGTTATATTGCACAAATGGACAAAAAACAGCAAACAAATCCACAAAACAGAACGAGAACCAAATAAAAAAAAGCAGCATTAATGTCCCCAGTGGAGGTTGGCATTTAGAAAAATAAGGTGCCTTATCTTGGATGGGCTGATCCGGTTTCTCCTCTGTGTGACAAGGGTTTGATGAAATGACGCATTTACTCTCATACTCTCCTCATGGCTGTCTGCTGTCTCACACAATGTAGTGCCATCTACATCCCCCATCCCCCACCACCATCTTTCTGTTTCCACTTAATGGTATGATCCTATATCCTCACATGTGATTGGCCGCCTGTCCATGAGGAGCAATCCAAACAAAGCAGTGCCGTGGGCTGAGCTGGGGCTGAGCACTGAGAGCTAAGCATGCAATAAAAGGAAAAGAAACTGGGAGCCGGCTCTCACTTGATGGGAGCCGGCTCTTCTGATTCACTACCAAGCATCGGCTCTCAATAAATTAAGTATATCACTGCTACCATAAGGCAAAAAGGTCATACTAAGGGGAACTCTTATGAGATTTGATAAGGTGTGTAAATATCAGACTTTATGCAACTGTCTTTATGAAATCATAATACAATCTGTGTTTATGTAAGATATTTTAATACTGCTCAGGCAAGGTCTCCAAAATGGCCATTTTGGCACAGTTTGTGAGCTCAGGTTTTCAATTAAAACCATACAATTACAAAAAAACGTGACCTGGAAATACTTTCTGTCCTCTTAAAGTCTTCTCCTGATTTGTTTTATTTTCAAAGCGCTTTGCAGTTGCATAGAGAATTATGGCTGCTGATGACTGAAACAAGTTTTGAAATTTTCCTCACCTAGATTTTCCTTAGGGTGATTGTGAACATGCTGAAATCCTAACAAGCTAATTAAAGTGTGAGAGATGGTGGAAGTAGAGCTCAAGAGCTGTCAGAGATTGGTTCATCTTGTTGCGCACATGACAATTCAGCATAACATTACCTTGTTGCATCCTTGTGTGTGTGGCAGCTAAATGTATCATTACAGCAACATCTTCCTATACTAATATTCAAAATGACAAAGGGCAGCCTCTATAGAGTAGATTGTTTAATTATGCATGCTCTGACTCAGCATATAACTCGAAGGACACTGAGTATTTCCACACTGATATGGGACTAAATTATTGCATTTATTCAAGTGTGCTTCTTTTTGAGAGTAGGCTGCCTTGTTTTTCTATTAAGCACCTGATAGCAGCCTCATACCTGTCGCAGGAATATCCATCCCAAAGTTTGATTATTGAAAATCAGCCTGCACCTGAGGCAAATTCTACAGAAGAAAAATACATTCCTGCATTAAACACAGCTCCAATGTGGAGTTTCTGCAGAACCCTAGACTGCAGTCTCAGGACCAAGGCCACAGTCTCAGAAACACAGTTTGAGAACTCTCACTTTCAACACTTTTTGCAAATTGTGTAAATACACATTGCGTTGAAATTAAGGGTCCTGTCGCGAGCTGTCGGCTCCAGGTCTAAATTCCCTCGTGTGTCTTATTTCCTCTTCTGCCCTGTGTGTGTCATCAACCCAGCAGTACATCCTGACTGATCTAAGCATCACTTAGTGCCAGATTGTTGCTGCACTTGTGTAGGGCAATGGTCAGACCAAAATATACAAGTCTCCTAGCTCTTATTAAACATTTTTTTCTGTGTCTAGAAATCCTGCCTGGTCATTTTAGCTCAGATTATTGCACTTGGTTTGTCTGTATGCCTGCCAACATCCAGCCAGCTTGCCACCTTGCCCACACAAATAAAGATGGTCAAGGACTTTATGCTCCTGTCCCTAACTGTGCAGCTTTCTGAAATACCAGCTCTTAACGAAATCCTTATTAACTAACATCCTGTTCATTATATAGTTTTGGGCCCCAGTCATGGCAGGTTCATAGACCTGCAGCCGTGGTCCCTACTGCACTAACCCCATACAGACAAAGGTGTTTTATAGTCTTATTTTGGGCTATTTGCTGCATCATTGTGCAGAAGCTCCTTTGATATAACCCTAGTGTAGGAGAGGAAAAGCATTAAATACATAAGTAGCCTTGTGTGGGAGTGAACTAAAACAAGTGCACCCACAAAGAGGTAGTGATGATTTACATTGTCAGCGCCTTATCCAGCGGTCTATTGGCTGGATGAGGAACCCAAAATACCGCAGATAAAAATCTAAAAGGCTTAATGCGCACATCCAATACTGAATGTCAGAAAAGGGTGCAGAGATTTGAGTTGTACTATATTTTAACATTAATCAAACACAAAGACTATGCTCTTAAGGCACTGAAGTATCAGATTTGTAAAAATCTAGCAAAAAAAAAAAAAAGACTTCACTGACTTAATTTAACCGCACTTAGCAGTGGTCTTACTCTGGAAATCACTGCTGGTTTCATCACTGAAGTAATTAACGTGATGTATGGCAGCAGCTCTGTTCTTCAGAACCTGAGGTCAGAACTTCACGTCGCCGTGACAACCCACACTCAGGTGCACCCACAGCTACTTCCCCCTTCTGCTCTCAGCATCATCCTGTCGCTCAGCTATTTACCAGCCTGCATGAGTAAAGAGATGTAGCAGCTGTTAAGCGAATTGATGATGTACTCAGGCTAACCCCCTCCCCACAGAAAACACTTCTCTCCTATGTAGGCAAACACTCACTAACACTAACATACACACACACGTTTCCACAATAACTTCTCCCGCAGTAACCTTTAAATGCTTGAGAAGGCTGACTCAATCTGTGGATATGAATCCTTTATTGTTAGCCAGAAATCAAATATTTCTGTCTGCCACTGACATGAAAATTGTCACCTTGAATAGACACCCCCAACCCAATGCACACCTGCACCAGCTTCCTCCACAATTCTTTAACTCCTCTTCCTCTTCTTTGTCTCTTAATGGCTATTTCGGATGTCTATTCTAATAGAGCCTTATCAACAGAAAGTGCTGCTGTGCTGCAGCCCACTCACCTTCCTGCGTCTCATTTTGATATGTTTGAATTTTTCAAGGTGAATGAGTCTGGCTGACTGACACGCTGACAAACACACTGGCACTCAGAGAAGCAGCTATGACATACCTACAGAATCTATTATGAGATTTAAAAATGTCTCCTCATTAAATAAAGATATTTTTCTTTTTGCCTGAACTTTAAGTTGTGAATGAAAAAGACAGTGTTGCACTTACATACCAATACAAACTTCATGATGGAAATATTCATCATAGTCCACAGCTGTTGCTTCTCATTATGAAATTATGAGTTAGATGGGATGTGGCCCCTTCTATAGAAAATATTTCTAGGAATATCTGAATCTACTTTCCCTCCCTCAGCTGATCTGCATCCTTCCAGGTTGCTGCTGTCTGTTCAAATTTATGGGATAAGACTGGGTAACGTAACCAGCTTCATTAACTGTGGCTGCTAAGAGGCATCGGCCAAGGTGAATTTATGCTTGCATCTGCATTGGTTTCTGCATCTGCGTAAAACCTCTTCCAGACCTGACGTGCACCCCTGCTATGCAGATGGTTACGCGGAGCTTCTTCCTTGTGATTGGTCAGTTTGGGATCATGTGTTGCGGATATCTGGATTTTCTTGCTGAATTTGTGTGGTAACCACCAGTTTTTACAAACAATAGCAAGTGAATCCAGTTGATGAGAGGCTGATTGAAATATTTATTTGTTTTCGTCCAAAAGCTAATAAAGACAATGAACCATATTGGACTCCACTGTTGTTTTAAAACAGAAAATACCTACCGAACTGAAATTAACCATCAAAAGAACTCCGACCTGGTGAGTTTACCGGCCGATACCACCCTTACTGCCACCTTCAGGTTAGGAGGAGAAACTGCAACATGACACCAAAACGATACATAACCCCTACGCTCGAGTGTGAGAGCAAACTCATCACCGTCAGTTACGCTGTAATCGACCGCATGCAGATGCCACACACGCATAAATCTGCCTTTATAATGCACAGAGATGACATGTTCCTTTGGGTTTTGATTGTTTGACATTAAAAGGAGACTGTGTAAGTATTATTTTCTATCAGTGGAAATGTGTATGACAGTCTAACGAATGGTGCATTCTAGCACCTCACTTTATTTATAATAACACATATTTTAACAACAGCAGCCTCCGTGTCTCACAAAACCTTGACAACACTAAGGAAAGCATGTCATCAAGGAGTGTTCACTTATATAAAGAGGTTTGTGATTTCATAAATATTGCAAATCCCATCAAACTGTCAGATATCGTTCCTCTGTGTTAAGAAGGAAGAATGGTTCTCACAGGGGAAAAAGATCTTGACGGGGAAAGCTGGTGTTTGCCGTGACCAGGAAAGCAACTGAAACAGTATAAACATACACTTGTGTACCAATGAGGGTGGTGTATTTCAGCAGAAACTACTGTTATGCTGCTCATAGTAACCATGGTAACGAATGACACTCTTTGAAAAACCCGAATAAAAAAAGTTAGCTTTGAGTTAATTTAGGCAGCACCGTTGACTTACATCCCAAGGAGAAAGTTGTAACTTCAGCATCCCTTTTAAAATCTTTCTCTTTCTTTAGCTCCTTCCACCTGGGAAAGGCTAGCTGGCGCGATGTTTTGCTCGCGTCTAGTCACGCTGCCTTTTTAGGGCCCTTTTTTGCTTTCTTGCTGCATTTGGATGGTCCTGAATCTTTGTCAATAACAATTTCACAGATTTTCCAACTTGCTGGGTAGAAGGCCGCCACTCTCGTTTATTTTCTCCTCCCGCATCTCAATCACTATGCGCTGGCTTGCAGGGAATCTGCTTTGGTGCTATTTGTCTCTTGCCAGCGGCTGTAATTTTAAGATGTCAGACCGTAATGGCTCTTCCCTACCGGCTTATCCATCATATATTTAAAGAAATCTTAAGTTCTTCGCCAGAATTCTTGGCCAGTAAACAACAGAAAATGTTACACAATGTACCATTAAACATCGCCGCACTAACAGCAGCTGGGTAGCTCAATTGGTAGAGCATCAGTCTCCCAGACCAGGGTTTGAATCTCCCAGGGGGTGAACATTAACACCTTCCAGTTTGGTCCTTAGACAAGACCCTTAATGCCTAACCATTGTAAGTAACTTGGGATAAAAGCGTCAGCTAAAGGTAATTGCTAATGACGTGTATACATGCTAACACAACTAATTTAGTGTTAAAATAACACAAAAAAATTTTTGGAACAGAACATAAATTGGATGTCAAATTCTCAGTACTTGTAGCATCTAAGACAACACTTTAAATAAGCATTGGTGGACAGTAATGGAGTACATTCAATTGAGTACTGTACTTTACACAAGTTTTTTTTTTTTTTTTTAAACTTATGACTTTTACTCACTACAATTCCACAAAGCTTTTCGTTACTCATTCCTTTTAGGCTCAGCACAGATTTGTAGTCAGCTGTTGGTGTTTTTCTTTTCTAAAATGCAATTGGCCAAACGTGCTCCTCACAGAACCTCTCCCACCTGCGATGGAAAATACGTCATCCTTTTTCTGTGTAGAGCGTTCGCACCTTCATTCAAGGCAATGGAGATGGTAAGAGAAACTCAAGCAGAGAAACCAGCTAACAGATGGCCATTTCTCAGCTCAATGTTTGAGATTTCGGAAATAATAAATGATTAAAATAAGTTTAAATGTCTTCTGTGTTCACCATGATCATTAGCTGGTCTCAGAGTTACAAGGTTCTGTAAAAGCACTCAGAAAACAATACAGCAATGTACTGATATTATAAAATGCACTTTGCACTTCTAAATACTTGAGTGTTTTTAAAAGCAAGTGCTTCTGTACTTGAGTAAAATTTTGACCAAGCAACTTTTACTTGTAGTTGAGTAATATTTGACCATGAGTATACAGTTTTTGTCTAGATTTGAATACTTTGTCCACCACTGTAAATACAGAACGTCAATAGCTATGCTTGGAGGTGAACCATGTCATTATGGTGAGCAGCAATATCAGGGCATACAACTACAATATGGACACTTACACCACCACCAGCCTGAACCATTGATACAAGGCAGGATAGAGCCACGTTTTCATGATGTTTACATTAAACTCTGACCCGACCATCTAAATGTTGCTGCTGAAATTAAGTCTCAACAGACCAGGTAACATTTTCCCGTTTTACAATTTTTGTACAGAAACGTTTTCTGTTCTTAGCTGACAGAGAGACATTTGTTGAAGGTTGGAGATATGTCCTTTCTAAAGTTATTATTTTTAATTAATTAAAAAATTTTTTTAAAGAGAGCGAGAGATGATATCCTTTAATACCTTGGTTGGAACCAGTGGTTATTTGAGTAACTTCCTTTTTTTATCATCTCCAACCAGTCTACCCATTCTCCATTAACATCAACAAGACATTTTACTCCAGACAACTGCTGCTCATTGAATATTTTCTCTTTTTAGGACCATTCTGTGTGAATCCGAGAGATGTTTGCGTGTGATAATTCCAGTAGATCAACAGTTTTATGAAATCAGTTTGCATTCTGTTTGCAGTGTTTTTGTCCCTGCTTTTCCGTTCCCATCCCCCCATTTCTCAGCTGATGTGTGCGAACCTGTGCAGTAAATAGAGAGAAGGGAATGTGTGGAGGTGGGAAAACTGTAGTTAGGTGCTTCAGAACGTAACCGCTGTGAAACAATCAGAAAATAAGGTCTAATTTCTCTGATTTGCAGCCTTTCTGAAAACACAAGCCCATGCTGTGATAACTGAGGATGCTTTGCTTGAACATACCTGCTGGAAGACAGGGGTCCCAGCGAGCTTTGTCGGAGAGACACATTTACAAGCAACTACCGCATTAACCCAGTAGAGCGTCCACAATTTTTTTTTTTCCATATGTAGCTGAAAATGATAAAATGTCTTTTTCGCTGTGGACAATAATTTTTTGTCATTTGTGTTTTCATGCATTTGTGAACTAACACTTTGTACTCTGATGTATATAAACAAGAATACTTCCATTTTAAAAGTTTAAGGTTTTATCTGATCTTGTCAACAATGTGTTTGGGTATTTTTTTAACAATTTGGAAAAGTTTCACACCTAAGCTTTGAAGCTTGCACCTAAACATATATGAGGGGCAAATATAATTTTTTTAAATGAGAAGAAGGCAAAATGCTTTCCATCGGGAACCTGGTAATAATTCGTCCCTGAGAGAAACTACTTTATATATCAAGCATGAAAAATAAAACCTTTTCTGAATGTAGAAAAGTCTATAACCCAACAAATTACTGTTGTGATAAGTCAGGTATTCAATGCAGATGCTACTATTATGCAAATTGTTGAGCAACGATACATCATTAGAGTCCTGCATTGTGTGAGATGTGAGTGGTTGTTCGGCATCCCGTCCGTGGAACAATGCAGGGTTTTTTGTGAGCTCATCAGAGTAACTTTTTCCACAGTAAAGTCCAGGGTGATAAATGTCTTGTCAAAGTAAAGCCTGCAAGAGATGAAAAATGCCCATTAAAGAACCGTAGAGTTAGCGCTTTGAAAAGGTTTTCCTGTCTCAAGTACAGCTCTTTTCAGCACTCCTTCTGTGGATAGGTCACTAGAATATCAGTGATCTTCAAAATTTGCAGCTCTTGAAAAAAAAATCCATTTGAGTACCAATAAGTCTTGTTTGCCTGGTCATATTATTCTCTTACTTACATGTTTTGCTTTTACCCAAGCAAAAGAGAGAATCGTGATGTTTTAGCAATAAGAGATCATGATAGAAATGTTTTAATTGTGATGTATTTATTTTATTTACACAATATTTTTTAAGATAAAAAGGATGTGTAATGGATTTGGGTTTATTCTGAAAATGTTTTTGTTTTGCACTCAGCTTCCTGTTTGTTTCCCTCCACACCTGTTTTCAATGAGGTGACTGGTCCTCAGCATTGTTGTGACTACTACATCCAGCTATGTTTATTCAAAGTCTCGTGTTTTTTTCTTTTTCTTTTGTGGATGTTGCCTTTTACTCATCCCACCCATCCTGTTAATTACCCATCTTGGTGTGCTCTTTTCTCCTCAAAGTGTTGTAAAGCCATTGTGAAACAAAGGTAAGTTTCCCCTTTCCTTTTTTTTTTTTTTTTTTTTTTTACAGTTTTTTAAATTTTAACTAAATTTGGAGCAAATTAAAGTTATGGCTGGGCTGACTTGTGCACTTGAGTAATAATTGTAATATTGAACGATTCATTTAATTTAGTATAAATGTGATACAATTTGACATCTGTGGTTTAGGAGCATTTGGAAACTTTTTTTTTTTTAATTAATGTGGAAGAAGCATAATTTCTTTCTTAGTAGCCGTAACTCCTGTGGGATTTTTTTTTTTTTTTTAATCCCACAAAAATGACATCCAGGTCTCCCTATTAGATCAAACAGAACTGGTGTGTCATATGGCCATGGTGCCATTTACCATATAATGAGCACAATTCAGATAAGCTGATAAAAAAAATGCTCAAACATGAGAGTAAGCTATTTAACTTGAATAGTGAACTTTTTTTCTCTCCACAATTTCAAACAATAAACTAAGAAAATAAATGTTAATTTTAAACTTTGTGCATTAAAAGATGAACTACTTCTTGTGAAATGTGAACTTCCATAACACTAATAGTATGGGTACCTTCTCCTGGGTATATATTTCTTGCAGTAGTGGGTAAATGACAGCCGGCCCTTGATAAGTGGTCTCTTCTAAATTTTTTATATTTTAACTGCAGAAATATGGTAACATTTTCATTGCCTGCAGCAGGAGTTATCTTCTCGGTAACCAAGTCAACAGGAGCTTGTTGCTGTTCATTGTACTTGCTCATAAATATAACACATTACACGCCCACTCTACATAATGTACTGGGAAAGAAGTCATGCTGATATCATGTTATTCTGAAACCAGTTGGCCCTGTCTTACTCTAGTGGCATCATATGAACTTAATGCCACATTTCTATACAAGAGGTTAATTATTAGATTACTAGCTGCCAATTTAACTCAGTGAAAATGTGTATTTTAATTACTTTAAGTGCTAGAAAGCCTATACAAGACGGTCTGTTAATGACCTAGCTATGGTGCCTAAACCTAACCAGACAGTAAATTAAAAAAGAAACACATCAAAAATGCCAAAAACACTTTGGTAAATTTATTTATTTATATTTTTTATTTAACCTTTTATTTAACCAGCAAAGTCCAATTGAGATTAAAAACCTCTTTATCAAGGGAGTCCTGCCCAAGAGGCAGTAAAAATTTAACACACAGTTACAGCAATAAAACAAATGACATTAATATTAAACTGGTCATAAAAAACAACTGCACGTAATTGAAGCAGTCTGATGCTTTTAGCTTGGTTTTGAAGGCATTTAAGGCTACACCTATCAATTTCAGCTTTTCTGCAACATGTTCCAAGCGAAAGTAGCTGTGTGAACAAATGAGCTCTTTGATAGCCAGTTCTGTTACTTCCCCCATCCACCTACCTGATGAGGACCTTGTCCAATGAACAAATAAACACTATGTTTAATGGTGGGAACTAATGCACAAGGACAATTTGTCAACATGTTCAACACCTGACCATGGGAGTGGGTCAACCATTTGCAGATAACTAGTTTCTCTCCACCTACAAAACATCTTTTAGGCTTTTGAAACTTACTAACTCACAAATCCTAAGTAAGCTTCTAAATGTTTATTTTTCATAATTAGCTGATTTATTGTTTTCATTAGCAGCTGTTCAGGCAGGGCAAAAAGAACTTAGTCTTCTTCCAAACAGCTAGGAAAAGGGATAAAAGGACTTAAAGTAGCTTAAAAAAGAAAACAAACTGAAGTGCAAAGAAATCCTTTTTCTATCACAAATTATCATTTAGATCCTTTTTATATTAAAATCTGGTTTTAAAAAAATACACGCACATTGAAGCTACATGATAGCATTATCGGGATATCAGTCTATGATTATTGTTTATATTTCCATGGTAACAAGGGTTTATAGAGACAGAAGTCAGAAATGCTTCCTAATTTCATGCATCTGTGAAAGATATCCAAATAGGATTAAAAATTAGAAGAGATGAGTGAAAAGACGTGTGCATGAAAACAAGGGAAATCAGTGTTACAACAGTTCTGAGCATGCGCTGCCAAAGGAAAGCAAATAAATTGTGTAATATTTGCTATTCCATTCAGACATAGCGTAGGATGTAGTGCCCAAAGATGTGTAACTTGATAGTTGCTGTTCTCTTCTCAACCTCACCTCTTTCCCCCTTTATTTGAAGTTTAAACATTCATTTGGTATTCATTTTTCCCCTTTTTTATTCTCCCCTAAGCCTGCAACAGTTTAGCCTTTTATCCAGCTGTTCTGCTGTGGCAGATTAAAAACAGAACATGACTGTTTCACGTCATATGTAGGACACATTCCTTCTCATGCCATGATAAATCAAATCTCTAAACTGCCACTGTTTGTTTGTGTACATAGATTTAGCAGCCCCATTTGTCCAACAGCATAATTGTTGAACAACCCTACTATCCACAGTCATTAGTCTCTATGATGTTCACATTTAAAAATAGAAAATGGGAAGGCAAAAACAAAGCTGTATTATATTTGGTTTGCTGTCCATATGCCAAGAGAAATTCCCATGCATGTAGTTGCCAGTAAAAATCAGAGACTCTGTATTTCATAAACCTTCAAATACATGGACTTGGATTGTTTGTGTGACCACAGCAAAATAAACAACACAGAGAAAAAAAACAGAGCTGCAAATGATATCTTAACTTTGCCGTTTGGACCACTGTCCTTGCTTTGTCTGCACTTTCCCACACAAACCAGTTTGCAGCTGCAAACATAATTTTTCTACTATGACAAACTATGACTCTGTGTTAATAATCTGAATCAACCCTTAACTGATTTCATTGGCGTTAAGAAAAAGAAAAGTGGACCAAAATTCTAGCAGAATAATCCCATCCTGATGGAGAAAGCCTTAGACCTGATTGGCGCTGTATCTTTCTATTTAACATTACTATGTGAATATCTAGACCGCTTTCCTTCCAAATGTTCCTGGAAGTTTAATTTCTAAAAAGTAATGCTACAGCATTTTCTCAGGTATAAAAGGTCATTTAGTAGATAGTGATTTGCATTTCAACAGCTGATCTGAAACCCCAAGAAGATGAAAAGACTTAGTCCACTGAAGTAATAATGAGGCCCAACAATCTCAGAAATCCTCCCTAATGCAAGCCTCTGGGAAAAATACCAACAAAGCCTGTGGTTATTTTTTTTAATGAAAAATTATTGTAGGTATTATTTTTTTTAAATCTCAAATTTTTAAATTATTTTCTCCCCATGTTCTAGCATCCTTTAAAAAAAATCATGGATTCAAGCAATGATCCGGATCACCCCCAAATGTGTTATGTTGCTGACAGACAGACAAACCAACGCCTCCGAAAACATAACCTCCGCCATCACAAACAGTCCTTTTCTCAGGTTCTTTTACTAATAGGGTTCTATCTGTAATTTTACGATGTTTTACAAAATACAGAACTTACATACGCAGAATTTCTCCTCTCCTGTTATCTCGCCTCTGTCCATGTTTGCGTCACCCGACTTCCGTCTGCTTAAAGAACAAAACGCCAAAAGATAGTGATGATCCGTTCAAAGTGCCTTGAAAATATGGGTTCAGAGAAGATAAACTTTTTATTAAGGGATGCAAACCTTGGTTTTACCGATGCAGACACACTAGGAAAGATACACTGTGCATTTAGTCGACCGCATGCATTCCCAGCCACTGAGGGCATCTGTGGGTGGAATATTGCAGCAATTACCTGAACCGGCATTTGACATCTCCACATGGAGTTACTAAGAGAAGTATGAAAGCAGGAAATATTTTTACAGTGTTTCTTTTTATTATAATGTTTAAAGTTTTGTACAGACTGAACATGCAATTAGCTAGATAATGATCAGATGGGACTTTATCTTTGCTGCTTATGGTGTCACCGAAGGCATTTTAAGCAAACAAGTTGAATTGTCGATTAACTGCATATTTGCACAAGTTTAAGTTCATAATCTTTACTTTTATCACAATCTACAAGTGCTGAGATTCTAATCCTTAAGATCTCTTTAAGATCCCAGCACACACGCACTCAGCTAATCTAGCTTCCGGTTCATGTGCGCGTAGAAATCCAGTGTTTCATGTTAGAGTGAGAATCCTGCTAGTTTAATTAACTTATTGCTCATGTACTCCTCAGTGTGTTGTGTACTCTGTTCTACACTCCTCCATTCCTCAGGTGACTCGGCAGTAAATTTGGAGTTAATCATAAGGTGCATGACTCTTCCATGTCTGACAGTCGGTTCAATTAAATTTGTCCCAAGAGTCTTTAACTTTTCCTATCAGACTTTAAGAGTGCATTATGAGGAGTTTACCATAAGTTATGAAGCAACACGTGTACTGGTTTTATTTAGGTCATTGTTGAATTAAACTGTAAGGGTATGGAGTGTTATTAACCCACCATTACACCAGTTGTATGTCCGAAGTGTGCAGATTTTACAAATGGTGGGTGAAGCAAAAACAGCACTTGTGTAGAAATATTGAGCATGAATTAAATTTAAAGGGGGGGAATAATAATAATAATCTGAATCAACCCTTAACTGATTTCATTGGTGTTAAGAAAAAGAAAAGTGAAACAAAATTCCTGCAGAATAATCCCGTCCTGATAGAGAAAGCCTTAGACCTGTTTGGTGCTGTATGTTTCTATTTAACATTACTATGTGAATATCTAGACTGCTTTCCTTCCAAATGTTCCTGGGATTTTAATTTCTACGGAATTTTCTCAGGTATAAAAGGTCTTTTAGTAGATGGTGATTTGCATTTCAACAGCTGATCTGAAACCCCAAGAAGATGAAAAGAATTAGTCCATTAAAGTAAATATGAGGCCCAACAATCTCAGAAATCCTCCCTAATGCAAGCCTCTGGGAAAAATACCAACAAAGCCTGTGTTTTTTTTGTGTTGCTCTTTTCCACATCAGTCTGTTACTGAAGGGGAATCTGTGGATTTTTACACTGCATCGCCTACTTTTACTGTCAACTGCAAAATGCAGTTTGCAGTGCGATGAAAAATTAGCTTTGCAGCACTATGTGGCAATACGGTGCATGTCTGAAGAATAAGCAGCATGGTACCAATATCCACAATATGGCTTATACTCAAGCTGTGATAACCTTTATTTATTTATTTATTCTTTTGGTTTACATTGTAGAAAAATGTGGGTTTTTTTAATGTAGGTTTTAGATTTTGTTCACCACTCAGGAAACCATCTGATTCTCCAAACTTCAGGTAAGATACTGACAATAGATACTGCCCCAAACATCTTATAAAATATTTCTTTTTCAAGTAGATAGCTCAGTTGTTAGTTATTTACCACAGTTGTTTCCATAAAGATGGTTTTAGTTTAGTGTTTTGAATAAAATCAGCTGTAGTTGCAGAGGTGACGAGAATTGAGTAACAGTTTGCGCCACAAATGAGAGATCTGCAAACTTCTGCTTAGCTCAAAACTTACATTTTACAAGTCTTATTAATTTACTGTAAAGCCAACAATTTGAGTTCATTTATTGATTATATTTGTTCTTTTTTGGGCCTAAAGGAAAACCAAACTCAGTGAAGTTTTTAAACAATAAATTTATGCTCTGGTTCAGACAGGAAGTGGAAACAAAATTAATAGGATTATTACCAACAGTATGCCAACAAAGTGTTTTAAATTGTTCTGAAACTTGCTTAAACTCTCATTCTTTAGCACACACTATGTATTCTTTTAGCAGTATGGAAAGATAGTCATAGAAGGAAAGAGGTATAAAGATTTTTCAGATTTGAGTGGTGCGATTTACAATGTAACAGACACAGATTTGGTACACTTCAGCGCAAAGGCAATCCCTTAACACTGCTATCTGACCACAGCAGGATCTGTCTGTAGTCAGAATAAACCCAAACACTGGATGAGAGCCAAACTCTACATATCAGAAATGTGACATTAAAGCTGGAACAGGTCATGCAAAGTGGTGAGAAACAGGCAATGGTAAAGTTTGATCAGTGAGTTAAATCTTTTCACAGCTGTGGTGCATGAGTCTGCCTAGGTTACTTAAAACTGTTTTAGACTCTTAACAGGTGCATATCACAGGTGCATATCATTCTACAAAAATCTTAAGACTACATCCATGTATTATTATTATTGGCAGGGAAACTTTAAAGTTTGACTCAGTTGTCTTTTTTTAGTGGCTAAAACAAACTAAACCTATGCTAAAGCAAATACTAAAACCTCATCTTTTGGTGCAGAATGCACTTAATGCACATTTTAAATTGAATGCACAAATTATCTGGAAAAAATTAATTTTAGGAGATTTTGTATCAAAATAAAAATGTTTATGTTCAAATCTGATGCATGGATGCAATAGGCTTCAGTTACAAAGCCAATGGTAGGTAAATGGAATATGCAGTATGTTAAGTATGAAAGGACATATCAAATGATTTTATATAAGAAAAAAAGAAGTCATGAGACCAAAATAGAAGTTTAGAGAAAGGAACAGATTGTATCCCAGCATAAGAACCTTGTCTCTATTAGAGCTGTGGTGGTGGTTCAGTGGTTTGGGCTGGCTCTGCTTCATCTTGACCAGTAAGATGCCACTCCTTTGTTGGAAAACACTTTCTCAGTCATACCAGAGAATTCTACTGGAAATTGTCTGAGGGATCATAGGCACACATTTTATTTTACCAATGAATGGTTAAATAAGAATAAAATAAAATTCTGACCTTTAATCTAAGGCAAATGTAAAAAGACCTGGAGCTGACACTTTTTGAGAAAACTTGCTAACATTAAAGAGTTGAAGTAGCTCTGTACAGAAATAGACAAAGATCCGTTCAGTAATGTTGGAAGTTGTCATTTGAAAGTGCCAAAATGTGAACATTTAAAATTGGTTATCTTACGTTTTGTTTTTTCTTGAAAATATGAATCATGGGCAAAATGATGCCATAAATAAAAAAAAAAAAAAAGCTGATAATAGCTAAACAGTTAAAAATTGCTGTGCCTGTAGCAGATAACCCAATAAAGATGTGATGCCACGGCTGTAAAACTAGGCCCTCACAGGCTATCAAACACAGTAATAAGCCTTTTTAAGACTAAGATTCCTGCAGCTCCCTTTCCTCCAATCAATTCAGTCATTATGGAGAGTGATGGTGTTTGGGTGACTGTGTGTTTGTGTAAGGACACACATTTAAAAAATGTGTCGGTGCATGCACAAATACCCCTGTGTGGATGTTATATATTGTTTGTAATTGTAGAGATATTTCTAATACCTTCTCTCCCTGGGACTTTTGGATATCTTAGAGTCAGCAGGATGGGAGAAGGTGGAAATCTAGCAGAGGGCTGAGGCGTGTGTGGTGGGAGGACTGAGCAGACCTTTACTTTGTGCTGTCTGTACAGTCCTTATCTGCTGGGTGCAGGATCTGCTCAGCTGAGCCGAGCCCACGCAACTATGCTAATGTGAATGCCACCGAGCTGGGCACAGACACTTAATACTCATCCCAGACAGGAAATTCTAACTATATAATATTACCCTCTACGTGTTAAGGGATGGATACTTGGCATCGACTTAACTGATACTATGACAGTTTAGCTTGTTTTTCACAAGTGAATTAGCTCCTCCTCCTCCAACTGCGCCATTGCATAGCCACAGGTTTGATCTTTGTCTCTGTGGAGGTGTAACTGATTCCAGTTTTCAATCAATTTATTTATAAGACTTATGTCACTCAATCATCTTGAGCCATTAGTTTGTTGGGACATAAAATAGGCATAAAACTAAAATCTTTGTAATGGCAAACATGTTTCATGATTTCATGTGAAACCACATAGTTTTTAACCTTTAATGCATCAAATAGGATGCATACAGCATTTTAAGGTTAATATCTAAACTAAAGCAGCGGCTTCTGATGCATAAACCTGGAAAACAGAAGGAAAGGTTACAACAAAAACTATGGAAAGTTCTGAGTTAGACGGGAGACTGAAACACGTTTTCTTGTTCATAGTGTTAGAGATTACAATCAGTTCTAACACTATGAACAACCTCCTAATAATGAATTGTTTTTCTTCTCTACAAAATAGGGCTCACCTGTTTAAGAACACCAGAAGGCATCCAGTAGTACCTGGTACACGGACATTAGCAGCAGATCCTTGTTGTTTTTGGAGGTTCTTTGTGAAATTGGTCTATTTTCTCACAGACTGCCATCAGATCCCATCAGAATGGTATTTGGAGACCAAACTCAGTCCATCCATTCATCCATCCAGCTATCCATTTTCTTCTGCTGATCCAAGGTTGGGTCACAGGGGCAGCAGGTTAGCCCAGACCTCCTCTCCCTGGACTCTTCTTCCAGATGGGATCCTAAGGCATTGCCAGGCCAGCCTAGAAATGTAGTTCCTCCAGCATGTTCAGAGTTTCCCTGGAGCTTCTTCCCGGTGGAATGTGCCCAGAAGGTTTTGGCAGATGGTTCATGTGAATGCCAAGAAACAGGATTTGTATTGCAACATGAGCAGAGCTACCCACTTTACCTGTCAGGGGTTTTAGTATTGGAGCTGGTTAGTGTGGGAGTGGATATTCATGCCTGCCTCACTCTTGTTGGATTAATTGGTTGGTTTAATGTTACATTTAACATAAATGGCTTCTATATTGCCTCTTTTAAAACATCTATCTTCACATGCACACGTAATGGTCCTCAAAAGAGCTGGACTGCTGAATCTGGTCCGGAAGAGCTGGCCCCTCTGTGTTGCATCATATGTTGTTTGGTTAGGGCGGTGGTGTGGTGGTTTGCACCGCAGCCTCACAGCAAGAAGGTTGCTTGTTTGAGCCTCGGCTGCGGGTTCTTTGGCTTTCTCCTATGTCCAAAGACATGCATGTTAGGTTAATTGGTGACTCTAAAATCTGTGTGCGTGAGTGGTTGTCTGTCTCTATTTGTCCCTGCGATGGACTGGTGACCTGTCCAGGGTGTACCCTGCCTCTCACCTCCTTACCTGCGACCCGTAATGGAATAAGCGGTTAGGCGAATGAATGAATGTTTGTTTTTTTCTATGTGCTGGATATACTAGTCTGCTTATTTTGTATTTTGGCCAGAGAAGTTTCTGCCTGAATTGAGCTGGAATGCTGCATTTGGAGAAGTTTTTCCTGATTGTTTGGTGCTGTGTTTTTTTTGTTTTTTTTTCTGCATTTCTTTGCTGACTTATCAAAGGCCTATCTTGGAAGTCCTTTCTTGAAGTAAAGGTTATGGCTCTCGTTCTCCATCGGCAGTTAATACCTCTTCTACCTTCTATGTTCTCAGATTGGCTATTGGTAATAGCATTTTGTGAGTGTTTTAACTTTTTAAACTAATTTACTACTCTTACTTCTAGATCTTACCTATATTGTATCCTCTGCCATCCTTGGCGGTTGTTTACAGTTCAAAGCCACGTTTAAGTATATTGTATAATATGTACTGACTTTTAAGAGATGGAGAGGGAAATTGGATCTGGCAGATGTGCTGAAACAGGACATATGCAAAGGCAAATTGAAGAACAGGCACACCAATTCCCATTCATCAAGGCATTCAGAAATTTACAAGCAGTTTTCTCAATTTCTCATAATACCCTTTGCTGTTTTTGGGTGGGGGGGGCATAGCTCAGGAACGGCTTTGTGTGGTTGCCATGTACAAACTGAATCACTCAGGAGATACTGTGACTACAGTTGGCTTGCTTTTGCCTTTTTGGATGCATGCTGTGTTTTCACAAGTCAAAGGATGATTTGGTAACCCTTAATGAGATGTTGCTTTGATCAGTGTTGCTGAATTCATGCTTGATTTGTAGCATCGACTATGGCAATTAAATGTCTGGCTCCAAACGGTATCTAAATTCAATTGATTTCCCTTAGACATCTGCATCAGTGTAGTACATCCTCTCTAAAGCAAAGGTGTCCTTAAGAGTGATAAGTTAATTCATTTAGTCTTTTTTGCGAGAAGTGGGTCAGCCAGGATGCATAACTGAAGAGTAGGCAAAGGAATCGTCTGCTTTAATTCTGTGTTATCTGTCAAACTCCACACAAGGTATCCTTACTGTGCGTATATCCTGCAAACTCTTTATATCCACTTTACAAGGACATTCTTTTATAAAAGCCTGATGATCCCTGATGACATCTGGATTTTTTTCTTAGATAATAAAAAAAAACTGCGTCATAAGTATTTTCGCCGAGTGAATTCTAAATATGAAAACCATCAAACCAGTAAACAAACATCAGTTTAAAGCCTATTCACGGTATTTGGCCCAAGAGCACCCAAGAATCTGTCATTTTTTTCATTGAAGGCAGCAAATTCAACCATTGCGCTAAATCCTTTATGTGCTTTTCTTTTTTCTTTTTTTTTAGGTCAACTCCAAGTCTATTATGTGATCCCCTTATCTTCTCTTGTGGGACTTGGGGGAATTGGAACAAGGCTGAACACTATCAGGAAGACATGGATGTGTGAATTGATATAGGAATTCATGACAGCAGCTGAAAAAAGGAGAGTAGAGGGATGATAATAATACTCTTTAGCTGGCTGTGATAAATACTTTCATGCTGTTAATAATGGCAGTGCCAGTGAAATACAAGTGGAAGTGTTTCTTGGTATGTACAGTACATGTACTACAGGTTTAAAACAGCTATTAGACAAAGCTATTTAAGCTACCTATTCTATCACTTTAGGTTTACATTTTTTTTTTTTTCATGTCAAATTGATCTCTTTGACTGAGAAGTTTTGCTCTAAATGTCAGAAGAAATTAAATCAGTAGCAATGTGAATGCACTAAAAAGGAGAACAACTCCACCATGTTGCAGATTTGTCTGTCAACATTAGACTTTTATCATGTCTTAAATATCATCTTTTTAGTTATATTTATTTTCTTTCTTTGCATCACTTTGATGCTTTAATAGGAAGGGAAAGTACATATTAAAATGGTTTCCTCTCTAAAATGTTCTACATTTATTCATGCATGGGAGTCAACTGTTAAGGCAAGGCAGGTTTATTTGTAATAATCAAAATATTGTTTTATGGTGTTACAGACCTCTGCAAAAATAAATAGGAATTTTTCAGTAAAAATTATTTTAAATATTCTCATTTGTTGCTAGAGATAAAAGAAGGCTTCCCTATAAACAATCTGTCTCTCTACATCAACAATGTCTTTGTTAAGCTTTTATCCTTTAAAAGTAAGAGTTTCGCGACGGAACAACTTCGGTGAACTGTGTGGTTCTTTCCTACTTCCTAGTTCATTAACCAATCATATGCGACTCCCCAAGTTTGCCTAACAACAGCAGCGTTTGGTATTTTTGTGTCAGCAAAAGACCAGCAGCAGGTATGGAAGCTAGTAATAGAGGCGGACCAGAAATTGTTTCATAAAAACCTAAAAAAAACCTTGGCATCCTGCTAAAAAAGCAAATGACCAAAAACGGAATAAAACAAGGATTACCATCCTATGAAAAGTGTTGAAGTCTAAGATTCCAAATTAATTTCAAGACGGATGCAGAGCTGGAAAGTTTCTCCTCGACAAGTAAGTGGCGGAATTTTGCTTAAATTAACCAAAAACTTTATCTTGATTTACAAAGATTTTAGTTCAATTTATTTCTCAGCAAATTAATTTGCTTGACTGTATGGCTATATTAGGGGAGTAAATTGGTGGCTGATGAGTTCACAACAACAAATGTAATGATGTTTTGGCCAAGTGAATAGTGTGTTTGACCTTTATAAACTTGTGAAATTACTATCAAATTTATTTATGAAGTGAGACTAAGGGTAAACAGACGCTGCGTGGCATTGGTTGATTAATGTAGCTTTTGTTTACACTCTATTTTATGCTAATTAGCGCGTGAAATTAGCGCTAGCATTCGCTTTGTCTTATACCAGCTATTAATCAGAAATTAAAATTTGCCACCCTGACGACAAAGCAAATGCAGATCTTGTGCGAGTATAAATACAGAGCGGTTGGTAGGAAGCAATATTCACTGCTGCGACCGACTGTTGATTTCTGTTAATAGCAGCTGAAACATGGATATTGGCTGTTTTAGTCTGTTGCAGGTTGTTGGTCACTTTTGGATCTCTCCGTTTTGCCAGGTGGGCACAAGCTAAAGCTTTCTTTCCATCAAACCATAAGTCCTGGTTTCAGCCATAAGACAACTTAAAAAGGTTCTATAACGTGCTAACAATCAGGCAAAGCCCTGTATGAGGATGAGAGGAACTCCATGACAAAGGAAGTCTAAGTGGTCCAGAGGACCAACTCTGTAAATCTTTTTGTGTGGAGAAGACTGAATAAGTTCTACTATAGGTGTGAACGGTGCACATTTACACCAATCACCTTTCCCAAACCAACATTAATATTCACCTCACATCAAATTCCTGTAAACTCAGTGAATAACACTAGTTTGATTGACAAAGAAAAGACAACAACAAAGACCCTTAAGGTGGTGCTTGTCTGCGTCTGCATCACCGCCGTAGCATCTTTGTAGCTCCGCAGAGGCTCGACGTGCACCTCTTCCAGACCTGACATGCACCCCTGCTACGCAGAGGTAGATGCGGAAGTACCCCTTTTGTTATTGGTGATTTTGGGATCACGTGTTGCCGGATACCTGGATCTTGTGGCTGAACTTGTGTGGTAACCACCGTTTCTTAAACAATAACCAGGATCACGTTGATGAGAGGCTGATCGAATTACTTATTCATTTTCTTCCACAAACTAATAAAGACACTGAACCATGCTGGACGCCATTGTTGTTTTAAAACAGAAAATACCCACCGAACTGAAGTTAATCATCAAAAGAACTCCAACCTGGTGAGTTCACCGGCCGATACCACCCCTGCTGCCACCTTCAGATTAGGAGGAGAAACTGCAACATGACACCAAAACAACGCGCACCCCCTACGCTCGCGTGCGAAAGCAAACTCACCAGCGTCAGCTACGCCGTAGCCGGCTGCACGCAAACACCCCGCAAGCATAAATCCGCCTTTACAACCCTTTTACAAAACATTTGTAGATGTGTGACTCCAGTGTCCTAGTATTTACCCAACTCGATCATAGATTCATTTTATTGCAGCAACAACTATACACACACCTGACTGGAAAATATATCTACTTGGGAATTAAACATTGTGATATCCAAGAGTCTGTTCAAATATATATATATATCACAATGATGCATTTTGTGTTGTTACACAACACATTACATTTTCAACATTGCAATGTCTTTTCTGGGAATTTTGTCTATAGAGAAGAAATTGATCCTGTTAAAGAAGGGACCAAAGCTATGGGTAGTAACACGGATATCTCTGAAGCTCTAGGGCAGCGGTATGTGTTGTCTGTCATGAAAATTGCTCAATTAAACATCTGCAATCTGCAGACATTCAGTGATGATAAGAGTGGCTATAATGACGAAAACCAAAGTTTGAATGAAATTGAGATCAATGACTTCAGGACCAATGTGTAAGTCACACTTCTTCTTTTGTCGTATATTTGGATGCTGAATATGTACTAAAAATATATACTGGAACAGACATATTTGTTTAAGTGTACTTTTCAAAATATAAACTGAAATCTTACAGTATTGACTGGGGAAATGATGAAGATGACCAAGCAAGTATTATATTTTTCAAATACATATTGCTTACAGGATGGGTGGTGCAATAAAGAAACCACCAAATTTGACCAATATGCCAATAATTGGAATGGATGAAACTACACGATTTTGCAGATGAAGAGCCTCAGTTTACTGATACACCCTATTCAACTGAACCACCTAGTATCTCTAACACTACACAAGGTTTTTACTTAAAAGCACCTTATTTGAAGATGGGAATCAATCACCTATGAGGACTGTCTGAAAAAACTAGTAACATTCCTCAGTCTATTGATTGAAAGATGCCCATATAGGTGTTAAGTGACTGAAGTGGCGTGCCAATTCCTTACTCCATTTGAGGTCTCCATAACTTTGAGAGGTACAGCAAGCATCTTGGAATGGGTGAGTTGCAGGAATAATATATTAAAATATTCTCAATTTTTTTTAATATGTATACATAATGTAAAGCAGGCCCGATTATACACCTGTACAAAAACATGTAAATGTCATATAGAGGTTTTTTTTTTGTCAATCTTGATGTAACTTTTTCTTGTTTCTTCTCAGATCTGCCCATTTGGCCATGTTGTGTGGACCCACTGTTAAATATGGGATGCTAGCAGGGGATTTCATGCTCGCAACAAACATCTTGCTGTCGGGTAGTAATTATGCCAAAGTTTCTCTCTTTATTCAAATTTATGAATATAGGGGTGGTTTGTCACACCACTTTTTATACCAGGACACCTACTGTTTGGACACAATAAAGGCGTCATGGAATGAAAAACGAGAAGAAACAATCCAACGACTACAAGGGAGAGAGGTGGTGATTTTTGGTAGGGAATAGTGTTTGATTTACATCCCTTTTTAAAAGCAGAAAAAAATATTTCAATGTGAACATGCACGGTTTTTGGTAACGGCTTCAGAAAGGATTTTTTTTTTTTTTTTTTTCCAATAGCTAATGGTAGAATGGACAGCCCAGGTCACTGTGCACAATAATGCACCTGCCATAGAGAATGAGTCTCGGGAAATGGTCTCTGTTGTCAATAGTGAAACAAAAGGAAACCCATCGAAATAGCACTGAGCTAAGAACTTGGCCAAAAAGATTCATGCAGCAAGTGTTTTTTCTTAAATAATTCTTACATTAAATAGCTGATTTTTATATTTTTTGCTTTTTTTTTTTTTATCTGTAATGAATACGTTTTCCCTAATAATCCTATTGGATTCATATTTTGAAGGCAGCACAGATCAAGGGCCAGTCCAGCCTCATCCACTGGTTGAAGGATATCGTTGATCACTTTTGGTGGTGCTGCAAAACTGCTGACACATATCACAAATTTCTTGTGAGTTGGTTTATGTGGTCAAGCAGCTGCTGCAATCACACACACTCACAGCAATTTTCCTTTTTGATGAGTGGCTCATATCAGGCTAATTTTACAGAAATTTCACCATCATAGATATTTAAATAATTTAAGTTATTTTTAATTACAAATTTATAGTTTGTGCTTTTTCACTTTGTAAGCAAAACAACAACAAAAAAAGTTGCCTAATTAACAGATAGCAGAGGTCATTAAATGTACTTAGTTGCTTCTGATGTTTGGTCTGATAACATACTACATTTGCCAGTTTAATATTAATAAAATTTCAAAATGTTTGTATCACGATCAAGTTATTTTTTCCAGGAACTGTGGCTAGAAATTGCTCACCATGTTGTAGATGAACACAAGTGGGTAATGGGGAGCTGCCGGTATGCTGACATGGGATATAATGGGACAAAGGAGTGGCTCCTACGAGGTTCTGCTGCTCATGAGGCACTGAAGAACATTATTGGGAATAAACAGTTGCTTAATGAAGTTCACAAGTACTTTAAACTTCAGGTAAAGCATTTTCTTTTTCTTTATTTTGTAAATGTAATGTAAATGTAAAAATAAAAAAAATGTACATAAAGGATTTTTTGGGTTTTAAACTAATCACTTACAAAGGTCTACAGCTGACCTCGAGTCATTCCAAAACCACCTCCTGATGCATGTCAGTAAGCGCCATGCATTTACTCCACCTGCTTTTGAAGCCAGAATCCTACTGGCAGCTCTTGACCACAACTATCACAAGGACCAACCATGCAGGACTACCCCCGATGAAACCAAACGGTATGTTTCAATTAAGAATGCTACTCATTGTGACAACTCATGTCTAATAGTATGTTGTGTTGCTTTTCAGTTCTGTCTGGGTTACAAGTGCTTTTATCAACTGCTGTACTGTTCCTTATGCTGATGCCTTCGGTTCTTTTAAACAGTTTCAATGCAACAACTAGGTTTTTTATGTAATTTCTTTAAAGCTTTGCTCACCGACACCAATTTATAACTATTTGGTCAAATTATAGTTATTGAATTCCTTATTAAGGAATGGGATTTAAAATTGGTATTACCTAATGTAAATAATGTCTTTCTATTGGTAAACACAAGATAAACCAAACTAACATATCTAGGTCAAACAGAACCCTTTAAATCAGGGGGGCCCAAGTCCAGTCCTCGAGGTCTACTATCCTACAGCTTCTAGATGCATCCCTTCCCTAACTCACCGGCAATAATTGGCTGATTCCTCTCATGCACCTCATTCAACTCTGCTGAGGCCTGGTAATGGTTCATTTTCGTTATTCAGGTTTGTTGGAGAAGGGAGGCATCTAAAAGTTGCAGGATAGTAGATATCGAGGACTGGACTTGGGCACCCCTGCTTTAAATGTTATAAGTAATGAACTTAAACTTTATCTTGGCCTTTGATTTCCCTGTTTTCAACCATCACTATGTGTCTTATAAAAATTATCAAAGAGTGACAATAGCTCTCTGTAGTTGGCCCTTTTCCTTGCAGTTTAGTCATTTGGCTGATAACTAATATCTAGTTTGTTTATTTCAGATTCACAAGACTGTACAAAAAGAAATCCAGACAATAAAGTATCTATGCACTCAGGACAAAGAAGACTTATGGCTATATCCTGGATTTGCGGGACAGGATTCTCAGAAAGAGGCTGATGGGTGAAGGGATGCCAAGGCAAGATCACTTCGCCCCAATAACCCCAGAAGGTTTGGCCCGTCTAACTCTACCTCCACTCGCCTGCCTACTTCTGACAGCCGAACCCCCAACTTGACCAGCACTTCGCACTCTGTGTTGCCTTGCTCTTCCTCTCTCTCCTTTTCCTCTTGGTCGGTGTCCAGTACCTGCATAAATAATACATTTCTCAAAGATGGTTTGAACATTTAATAAACAGTGTAATGGGGAACGCTCTCCATGTTTTTATCTTTCGACTTCATTTCTAAATTGAAACACTAGGCGTCATTGTTACTTATTCTGCCTTTAAATCGAAACAGGACAAGCCAAAATGGAGAGAAACGGACAACAGAATACATCCATGTACATATGATGCAGACGTTAATAGGGGAATGTCACTGGGACAGATTAGTTCAGGGATTACTGGGTTAAATCAGCTCACAGTACAAAGTAAAACATGTTGAGCTAAAATGAGTCCAGATCAGTTGGTGTCAGCTTTTCAGTATCAAGTAAACTAGTAAATATGCAAAACATAATCAGAGTTAAATTTGGATGGAACTTCCATCCTGATCAGGATTCTCTTGCAGGTTTCAACTGTTCAAGGCAAAGCTTCAAGTGGCATGGCAACTCTTAAGCTGTGTTTCCTTACAAACAGCAGAGTTGTACAGGAGAACGCTGACACTTGGTCAGGACTTTTACTGCAGCTGCTTTTCACACAAGCACTTCACAGCGGGAGACTTTCTGCTGGAGAAGCACACACACAGCTGGAAAGGCAAGAGAGAAAGCTGCAGGTGAAACTCTGTCGAATCAACACATGGATAATGGAGAGTGTGACTCCTTGATAGTTGTTGTTGTTAATATCAATGTGTATCAAGCAAAAAAACAGCACCTGGTAGCAGAAAGGGGAATCAACTGTTGCAGCAAATCCTCCAGAATATCCACTGCTCCTTGCACTTGTGTTCTCACTTGCCGATGTTCAAAAGATTTTACAAGGAAACGGGTGGATTGCTGCAAAAAGTCTTTAGGGATGTTGGGCAAAATTGCATTCTCAAATTCAAATCTGAAATATGCTTTTACATTTTCATGTTCCAAATGAACACTCGCCAGGCGCCAAATGGGAGTCAATTTTTTGTTTGGCGAGTAAATCTCAGAGGGTCTGCCAAATGGCGAGTAAATGTTTGTAACAAACTAGTCATGTTTTTCAGTCTTCCTTTATGTGGATTTCTTCTTCATGTTCCTCGGCTGTCTGCATGTATAAACCACACACACATACACAAACATACACTGACGCAAACACTCGCACGTGACACGACAATGCGCTCGCACTATTTCAGTTCTGTTTACCGTTCAGCTCAGGCTAACTAAGTAGGGTAAATATTTGGAGATTTTTAGCAGGAGCCGGCCAGCTTTCCAAAAGAAAGCACGGTGAACTGAAGCATAAGTCAGCAGGGCTTACAGCCGCAACCTGAAAGCTAAGTGAAAAGTGATGGTTTGGATATAGCGGCGCCTTCTGTCACTTTTGGCCTGGTTTAACAGCTTAGCCTGTTAGCTTAGCTGTTTTCAACCTGAAGACTGAAGACAGCTGCATAACGGGCGCGTACGTGACTCCGCGAGACTACGAACAGCTGTCAGCCGATTAACTGAGCAATATAATAATAATGATGCTTATTAATATTATATTGCTCAGTTATTAAGTTCATCATTATTATTATAAATCCACTTTTATGATTATTGATACGCTATTTATATTCAATATTATTGATTTGTTATGAGATCACTAAGCTTGTTAAGTTTATTTTTTTAACAATAAAAAGAAAAGCAGAAATCATGGAGTATGATCCCACTAAGGCTGTAATGCTGTGGCACAAGGACAGTTAGGAGCAGGAGGCCGGACTTCACGGACTGTGTGAAAGCCCCAAGAGTAGAGGGGGAGGAGTCTGATTAGGTTTTAGTTAATGAATTCAGACATTAACACTTTATCAAATAAAACCATTTTTTCTTGTTGCTTTTGTTTAATGTTGCTGTGACTTCCACTTTCAGTTTGGATACAACACAACACGGTATTATAGAAAAAACGTGCCTAGAGGTATGTGTGTGTAAAATTATTTAATATTTTGGCCGATAAAAATTATGTTTGGCCGGTGGATTTTTTTCCATCTACAGGCCAACTTGGCCAGTGAGTCAAAAAGTTAATTTCGGTCACTGAGTGTAAGTGTGAATGCTTCAGGTCTTGTGACTTCTTCCAACAGCAAATACAATTTTTTGCTAAATGGTTGACCATGCAACTTATTCTTCAAATCATAGTTTCACATTGTTGGGGTTAGATTTTTAGTTGTGAGTACCACATGACCTTAATCATAGAGATGAAATCTTAAAGCATATGGTCAGTAAATTAACATGCACAGTTAAAAAAAGCTATAATTGTAGCTCAACCAGGCCATTTAATGGTCCATCGATTATTAACGTGGGCTACAACCCTTTTAAAATAAAACATTTATGCTTTTGGAACATTACGTACGTCTTTATGAAAATAGTATGATTCTCTTCAGCTTTGAAATGCATAAAAAAAGTCACAACAGCATTTGCGAAGAGTGACTTCCATTATTTGCCTGGGCTCGACTGTGACCACAGGACCGGAATTGACTTGTGGACCAAAAACTGACTCCACTGCAATATTTAACCATACTCCTTTCCCGTATGACCTTCACCATCACATCAAAAAATTCTTAAACTTTATAACAATTGCAGAATAATGAACAAATAATTAACATAACACAAATGCCAGACAGTGATTATAACTGTTAATAGATTAGTTTAAATGTGCTTAAAGGCATGACTCAAATGATTACATTTTTTTCTTTATCTTCTCAAAAATCTCAAGGCTAAAAAGGTAAAGGAGAAAACTGGAATTTTCAAATAACTCTGAGATTAAAAGCCTTGTTCTGTCATCCACACAAAAGGGGAGGGGAAAAAATGAATAATTACATTAAATATATATTAGTGCTGGGCAACTATCAAAATTTTTAATCGCGAATAATCGCATGACATATTGCTAAGTGCAAAATGTCTCTTTCCTTTAAAAGGCGGCCTACGGCTATATAAAGAAAATCCAGTAAATTCCGGTTTACAAACACTAAATCAGGGTCTCCAACCTGCGACTCTGTAGCGGCAAGTGTCTCTCTGGACCTTCCACAATGCCTCTAATGAACGTGGCTAAAAAAAAATTTAAATCTATTTTTCTTGTCATTAGGTTGGAAACTATGGATTGTTTTTATTTTTTTGTTTACATAATTTTCCACAAACATCTACATCCCTTAGAAGAAAGCCTGTCTATCCTCATTTTCTAAAAGTTTTATGTTTTTCTTTATTTTAAAACCAAAAATGGAAAAAAATGTGGTTAAAAATAACAAATATCCTGGTGGTTCTTAATCAAAAAATATATATACTAAGTTGCCTTTTTAAAAATGTCTTCTAGCATTTGCAGCTTTAAAGGAGTTTTATTCAGCTGGCTGAGGGAAAAATAGTTCTTAGGATTGTAAAGGCTGCAGACCCCTGAACTAAACACACAAACACATTTAGATGCAGTTTTTTTTCCTTAAACACCAACAGTTAAAATATTTTTAATATATATAAAATCAAATATTTCTGAGAAGTATGAAATGTTCAGGATTTACTAACTAAAAAGTAAAAAGGCAGCAGGATGAATTTAAAGCTGTGAAGCTGCTTCCTTCTAAACACAGAAGGAACAATAACTGATGAATATCAGCATCAGGTGAACGGACAGAAAGCAGAATTACAATCTCACAGCTTCTACAAAACTTTGCATTCTTAGCTCCGCTATCGGGAGTTAAGGGGTTAGCATCTGGACCTCCAGGTGTAGCGTCATGTCTGTGTTATCCAGCTGGAAGTTTCCTCTTGCTATGACCAAGATTCACCAACCAAGGCAGAAGAAGTCCCAGTTGAGAGTGACAAAGGAAACGCGTCCAAAGGATTTAAACTACAAAGATAAACATTTTCTTCAATTCTGGAGAAATGAAAAGCACAGAGCATCCATTTTACATGAACTGTGATTTTAAATCACCACACAAACATAAGTAAATTTGCCTGTAACAGAATAGTTCATATTAAGTAAAATAGCAGCTTTTGTCTTGTGGAACACCTGGTTGAGGGTTAAAAGGTAAGAAGGATGGATAATGGAGCAGCAGGTTGCCCATTAGAACAAAGTTAATGGACAAATAAGATGGCTAAAATATGAAAAATGTGTAGGGCACAGGGTATGAAATATTTGCTGAACTTTGATACTTTCACAATATGACTGACCAGTTTAAAATGTTAGGTAGCTGGAGGGAGACCTCAGAATACTTTGGACTGTTTCAGTTGTTTTACATCTCATCTGTATCATGTGTACTTTAAATTCTGTTACTTGGTTGGGTTTGGGCATGGCTTGTATTCACATCTTTTTTGCACCTTTTTATAAGCTAGGTTGACCAGCACTTCTGTAATGCAGATCCGGACATGTGTGGTACATGTGTAATAGATCAGTGGTTCCCAATCTATTTTCCCTGACAACCCCCTTAATGCAACTACCAAAAAGCTGTGGACCCCCTGCCTGCCCCGGGTTCAAACTATGTTTGGTTATATACTTTTGTAAGCTGCTTCTAATGTCAAAGCTGAGAAGCAAAATTCTGACTGAGTTCTGTCCTTTGATAAAAACCAAAGTTAACAACGTATAGCCTTCATTTTCTTTATTTTTTTTCAAATTAGGGACAAATCATCTGCACTGTGACATTTCTCAGGCATGTCTCATTAAAAAAAAATTCTGTAAATTGTTTTCAGGCTCCCAAAACACTGGGACCATGTTTAAAAGAAACACCCACATAATAAACTAAAGTAAATGCACCTCAACTCATCGCCATGTGGACGTGGCCCTAATTTAAATCACACTGTCTCTGAACAGTCAAAGCCTCCAGGACCCCTTGTGCTCTGGGGAATCCCAGGTTGGGAACCATTGTACTAGATCACTGTAAAATAACTTTTAAATTGGTGGTTTTTGGCTGTTCCAATCATTCAAATTATGAAACTCATAACACTTACTTCAGGTTTCCTTTTGAAGTCATAACTGAAAACAGCAACCCAAGGATTTGCAAGATATTGAAGAAGTTTTTTGAAGCAAGTTGGACTGTCCAGTCATCACTTTTTTAAGATTTGTTTGTAGGGTCCTCCTCTGTAAGCTTCTGCTGTGTTGTGGGTAAATTGAAGCTTACTGGGCAGTAAAGACTGCAGATGTGTTATTGCCCATATAAACGTGAGTTTAGCTTATTTTAACTTGAACTAATGTTTTTGCATGTCTACATGTGCTTTGTGGACTTGGAGAAGGCATTCGACCGTGTCCCCCGGGGTCTCCTGTGGGAGGTACTCCGGGAGTATGGGGTGCCGGACCCACTTATACGAGCTGTCCAGTTTCTGTACGACCGGTGTCAGAGCTTGGTCCGCATTGCCGGCAGTAAATCTGAATCGTTTCCAGTGAGGGTTGGACTCCG
>JBAMHW010000018.1:28019693-28031678 GCA_037177495.1 Rhadinocentrus ornatus | reverse complement strand
TGTGGGTAATTTTGAGTGCCCTACTTTTTTCTCTCTGGACATTCGGACACCCCTACAAAATGGCGTGACCCCTATATGTGCACATTCGGACACAGCCAGTGTTTCCTGATATTGTGGTCCTCTGAAATTCAGCATAAACTGGTCAAAGGCTGCTTTCGGACATCTACATAGGGAGATGCTGCAGCAACCGTGACAAAACAAAGCCTTCACAACCGTCGACCAGCTTGTAAATGATTTAAAAAGGCCCAAAAAAAAGATTTTAGGGACCATAAAATGAAACTTAAATGTGGCAGCAATGGGCGACCCCCCCCCCTCTCAAAAGAAACAAACAAGAAAAAAGCATTCTGAACGACTAAATGCTGTTTTCAGAGGTTCCCCAGCAAACCAGTCAACGGGGATGTGAACTCCACCGCAGCTATGTCCATCCTCCTAAACCTCCTAAAGGGAGGGAGAAGGGAAATTGCAAAATAGACATATCCCTCATTACGTTTGTACCATGTGATCGAGAATAGTCACTGCTAAGTTGGGTTACATGTTGTAGCTAACGGCTAAAAACATTGTAACATAACTTTGAATGATTACCGCTCTCATTAAACGTCTCTGACAACCAAATGTTCACAAACAGCCATGAACAGATGACTTGTCCATCTGTGGGAGTCTAGGCAAGTTGGGGAGGACAAGAGCTGGACTCCGTAACCTCCATCTTAACAATACTTGCCTGAGTGCTTCTTTCTTTCGTCTCGTCAAGGCAGGCATATTCAGCTGTGTTTTAGATGACGTAATGATTTTTAGTAGGGCATAAGTGCTAATTAGGTTTATTCATTAATATGTTAAATTAACACGTTAATTTCACTGATGAATCTCTTCACATTTATGTTTTGACAGCCTTAAAAAAATCTCAAATATATTTGACAAACGTAGGCTATTTTTCTCATAATGATATGACGACCCCCTAAAATTATTTTAAGATCCTTAGTTTAAGAAAAGCTGTTTTAGTCTGAAGGTGCACAGACAAAAGGAAATTGTTCAGGTCATAACATATTATTTAAATTTCCTAATCAGGAATAAGTGGAATAGGCATAATGTTTTAATGCATTGAAAGGTGGTGGGGGTGCTGACCCAAGAAAATTGTCAACAGAAAGTCTATTAACAGATTTGTTGTGGAAAACAGAAAAAAATAAATTAATGAAAAATAAAATCTTTAGGTGTAACACACCTCCTGCTCTCTGGCTCTGCCTGATCAACTTAACCACTTCCACCTGCTGGTGCCACCTGCCAATTACCTAATCAGTGCCCCTATATAACCTGTCCTGTTTCACTCCATAGTTGCCAGATTTTTTTTTTTTTTGCTTTCATGCCTGACTCTCCAGCGTTCATTTCCGGACTGATTTCCTGTTGCCGACTCTGCCTGTTCCTGATCCCCACCTCGCAGCTCAGCCCGGTCCTGGATCTGTCTGAAGTCGTCTCTGATTCTTCGGTTCTGACCCTGCCTATTTCTGACCTTGCCTTTCGTCTCAGCACTGCTCAATATCTGGATCAACCTGAACCACATCTGGAAGGACAAGATATCCTGCTTAAAACAGTATTTCATCATCCTGTTGTCATCGCCTGGACTTCTGTTCACTCACCAGTCCCGTCTTCACACAGTCAGTACTTTTGGTCCAGAGGAAAGCTGTTTACATGGCCATCAGGTGACTAGGATTCGAATCCCAATCTCTACCCACAGACCAATCTGCTTGACCTTACCCAGAAAACATAATAAAGCTTGATCTTTCTTTACCCCCAGCTTACTGTGTTGCATTTGGGTCCACACCTTCCCAGTTACATTAGGCTTTTTTAATTTCTCTCACTTTGCTGGGGAAGTATAAAGATCTGAGGCATGCAAAGATTTACTTATTAAATTTATGGTGTGTTCTCCTGCAGTTGTGGAGGGTGCTCAACAGCCGGCACTCTGGCAAGGAATCTCCTCTCTCATTTCAGTTCAGGAAGTCTGAACCCAATTTTCCTCATTTGCTTTCCTGGTGGTGTGTACTCTATAACAGGCAGAGGGGGGTGGATGCACAGTCTGTGTTTGCTGTTAATCTTTGGTTGTTTGAATGAAAGAATTTTTCATTCGGATCTAAAGCCAATACAGTACTCACAAGGATTAGATGAAGAAAAACCCTCATTGCAAATACAGCTTAGTGCATTTAAAGAAAAGAAACTATAATAAATATAGTTTAATTTTATGGACTTTGGATGGAGTTAAATAAGCTTGTAAAAGATTTATAGATTCATAATGGAAGGTTATACAAAAGGGGAAAAAAATCTAAACATCTCACTAAAATCAGTATAACAATCCATTCTTGTTTCTAATACTTAGTGTCTGTGTGACAGCAGAAAATGGCTTCTGTGCTTTTATTTAATGCACATCTCGCCTTCTACGCTCTGAACTAACTGTGGATTTTAAGAAAAATTGTTTGATTTGAAGCTAAGAATTTAAGGTCCTCAGTTCATCTCCTGAGCTACGAAAGCGATGACATTTCAGTATGCCAAAGTTGCCTTTCCGAACTGATAAAATACCACAGAATAATACGCTGAAATCTTCCTGATGTCACTCAGCTGTTAACCACATAGACCAGTATTTCTCAATCCAGATCCTCAGGACCCACTTTGTTGCATGTTTTAGATGTAACCCTGTTCTAACACACCTGAATTAAATGAATGGCTCGTTAACAGGCTTGCAAAGAACTTGAGGACGGATTAATCTGAATCGGGTGTGTTTGAGATGGAACGCATCTAAGACATTAAGGGCAGTGGGTCCTGAGGACCTGGATTGAGAAACTGGGTTTCAAGAAGTCTGTCAAAAAGAGAGAAAACCAACTGTGAAACCAATTACAGAAAAGGTCAGTGTGTGCCTAAAGAAACCTTTTCAATTACTTTCAAAATTCAGTTTTTATAAAGTTTAAAAAGATGGTTACAAAGCCAAATAATACAAACTGACAAAACAATACTCAACATGGTGCTTGTCCAAATAACACACAGCTCCAGATAAATGTCTAGAGCTGACTCTGTTTTCACATCCACCATCCAGTACTCCCACTATTCTAACTGGATTCATGTTGGTTTGCCTGAGTGCAGACATTGTTCCATTTATTCGTACATGTAGTTCCATCTGCATATTTTGTGTACAGATATGTGTGTGTTTACAGTGACAACTGTTCCACTGTCTGAGTGTATAAGGATGTGTTTGAGTGTGTATGCCTGTGTGCATTGAGTCTGGTATAGTTGCTTTTCTGCGTTACAGCATGTTTGTTAAATTGGAAACGCCCTGGAAGAGGATTGCACACTGTCAGTCAGCTGTCAGCATCAGGTAGAACATGAGGTGAATGCAGAGCCTGTGAGCAGAGTAATATCCTGCAGAACAATGTCTGTGGTGGGAACAAAGGGTAAGAGAGGAGGGGCTCAGAGCTGATGGAGAAAAGAGGGAATGAAAGCTGGATAAAACACAGCCAACAGATGAGCGTTTGCTTGAGCTGAAAGTCTAAACCAGTCACCATCTCAAATGAAGTGTTTGAGTTTTGATTAAACGCCTAAAATCTTGATGCTGTTCATTAAAAATACCAATTTATTTAATCCCATGAAGATAATTCATGTTTTATAACCACTACAGATGTAACTTTACACTTTGTGCCTTAATTAGTATTTGGTTTGGGTTTATGAATATGCAAATTAGCCCTGCTTTCTGCTCCGCTGCCTGCTGGCAGCTACCCCCCCCCATCTGCAGCTATGAGGAAATCTGTTGGCACCTCTGATGAGGCAGAAATAACACTGGTTAACACCAGGGAAGTTGTGATTTTTCAAACAGGAGGGAAAACCCAAGGTACGATTTTATTAGTCAGGAAGTTCTGGAACGGAGGGGGTTGTTTCAGCAGACTGAACACAGAAAACACTTGTTGGGGGACTTTTAGTGTGTGTGTGAATATCCTACCTCCTTAAGACCGTCATTTTTGTTTAATCTTTGTGAGGCTTGTTTCTTTTTTAAATATAATATTTACGTATTGCTTGGCTGATCTTTGCGTTTGCATATAGATGATTATGCACAGAAACACAAACGGGACTCAAAGCAGGCAGAAAGCAGTTGTTGAGAAACTGAAGTGGATGAAAAATGTTTTACAAGTCAACTCACAGCAAAGATTTATGCTGGTACAAAAATATACTCAATGATTGTGTCCAGAAACATGATTTTGTGCTTTTTAGACTTGAAAATAAACACATGTGAAAACTGTCTTTAAATTTCCGGGTTGGTGGTAGTACCTGCTTAGCCTTTCTGCTTGTTGGACCTCCGCCGATGCCTGAATGCCAGCTGCAGGGTCTTCAGCGTGATGCCATCCTTCAGACATTTCGCCCCGTTACATCTCCAGTACATCTCAGGATGGTTGGGCAGCAGTCAGGGACGTCTCCCTGCAGCTGGATTTAGGTTCTGAGGTCGTACTATGTGGCTATTCTGGTCCCCCAGCTCGTGTCTCTAATTCGTAACCAAAGCCAAAAGCTCCCTTTCTCCGCTTAGTCAGAGGTCTTTCTTAGCTTTTATTTCTGAGAAGCTGATGTCTTTCAGGAAGCACTTAGTTCAAAGGGACTTCTCATTATAGTTTTAAGTTGCAGGTTCAGGGATTTACAGATTAAAAACTGCTCAATAATGAGAGATTAAATGAAAAGTTGGAATGAGCTTTAACATACAGATGATTGGATACAGTTTGGCAGTTTTACTCTGATGCTGCATCAAGGTATGAGATAATGTTAGGATGTCCAAAAAGGTCTGGAATCTGATGCTGGTGATGGGCTTTGAGCAAGGGGACTTCTGATGAGACTCCATCCTGCTGAAACTGTTGAAGGTGGACTTGAGGAGGAGGTGGGGTGTGTGATACTAAACCTAGGAGAAGACAAGAGAAGTGAGGCTTTAAAAGAACAGGAAACACTTTGATTGGCTGGGTGAGAGAGAAAGGAAGCACTGGACAAAAGCAGTGGTGTAAAAATTAGTGTGGAAGGTTTGTCAGCATTAGGAAAGAGGAAATGGCAGAAGAGAAGAGGAAACACCCCAAGGAAGAATGACCAAAACTGATTTCCTTTTATTGATTTAAAAACATCACATGGTGAACAATTCTTTCTTCAGTGTTTTATAAAAGCATGTTCTTTGTGGTTGTTTTTGTTAAATCATACAGTTACTATTTAATATTATAATTGAACCTTTAAATGAGCCGCAATGAACAGTTTCCAAGGGAAACTGTTATGTTGCAGTAATTTTTAAATTTTTGAAATATAATAGTTTAGATTCACTCATTTCTCCTCTTTTCCCCATTGCAAGTGTATTAAAATCCTGCTTCTCTCCGCTTTCTGACTCTATTCCTGGCCTGTTTCTTCTGAGAGTCCCCTTCCATCTTTCATATAATCCTATTGTCCCAGTCTTTCCTCGCTTGTGATTGGCTACGTGGTATGCCCATTTCACCTAAGGGAGAGCAAATCCAAGGGAAAAAGAATCAGCTTTAAGATAGTTGGGGTAGCAGATTTTTTCCAGGAGCAGTATATACTATACTGCTTAAAATTCTCTTCACACCCTGATTGCAGCCAATTAATTAAATGCTTCAACAAATTTTTTTTTAAATGTGTCCACCTGTTTTACGGACAGGACTGAACAAACACCGTCCAATCATTTTAACTGACCCATTCTAAAAGATCTGTTGGTGAATTGTCTATCAAACTTAACTGCCATTTGATCCCACTCAACCCTTTTGTGCATGTGCCTCTTTGTGCACGAATCCTGCTTTCAGAGGCTTGGAGCACTTCTAGAGGCAACGAAGCCATAGCTAGAGCTATGCTAGCTTACATCAATTTACGGTATACACTTAAACATAAAGGATTACGGCAGAAAAGGTGCCTATATTGAGTTGGGAAAGAAAAACTTTTTTGAAAGGCTACTTCCAAGGCTACTTGAAAGTAGCCAAGAAAAACGCTCAAGGAGAGGGGAGCAAGAGCTGTGCATCGGCGCAGCTTTTGAGCAGTGGCGTCAACTGAAGCAACAGAAAGGGCTGCAAAGTGATGCAATGGTGGCCCTTTTTCCTTTGCAAATGTGTGAGGCAAACAGACTGTGCCTGACTGTACCTTACCTTTAACGCTGGCTCATTTGCCAATGACCCATCACTGTTTTTGTTTCTGATGCTCAGCTTTTTACGAGTTAGCTCTACCATACATGCTAAATGTTTCAGTTGGCACGTATGCTAAGAACAGAACCAGACTCAGAAAAAAAAATTTTCAGTGCTTTGTACACTGAATGAAAATATTCAGTGGATGGAGGAGAAATGACGGATTATCTAAAAATCTAACAGATTTTCTTTTCCAGCACGCTGTGGTATTAATTGATATTAGATCAGTACAGCAGAGAGGAACTTCTTCTCTGTGTTCAGACAGTTTTAGCTTTCACCTTGGGGCCAGGGCTTATTAACACACAGCCTGAGCATCATGGTGACAGCTTTTGGCTTGTGGCTTATACCAGTAACAAATGCACCAATGAATCAGTAAATGAAAGACACATTTTTTTTATTTTTTTTTCATCGGTAAACTTCTTTTAAATGGAGATATTTGTTGTTTGATATTGTAATTTTACTTGAAACTAGTCTCTCTAGAAAATGAGACATTGGATCTCAATGGAATCACCATAAATAACATAAATAAACGTTTCTCTAACATACAGTTTGTTTACTCAGTTCTGTTTTTTTCCTCTTTACTCCACAGCTGAGAATCATGTCTCTTTTAACACTTGTCTCCAGCAAAAGTTTCCATCCATGTGCAAATGTACTGTAGACTAATGCACATGTCTGCACACAATCATTTCTCTCTTTTTTCTAGAGACATAACTCCTGTTGAGATTTCATCTACACTGGGAGAACGACTAGGTAGAAGAGAGCCTGCATCTTTGCTTGTATGAAAGTGTGTGTGCATGCAAGTGTGCACGACGAGGATGCTATGTGTGATTTTCGTCTGGCTGCGACTGTGCCTCCGTTTTGTTTTGTCTCTTCGATAAACTGATCTGCCTGGTGCTGAATCTCCTCCTTGCCCGAAGGAAAGCAGGTATTGTTCTGAGGCAGATTTTTCCCATTCGCCTCCACCCGTCCATCTCTTTTATCTTTTTTTATTGTTTTATCCGCTCTAACAAAAAGTAATTCCACTGAATTAGATTAAAAACCAGACTGCAAAGCAGCCTTTAAAAAATCTATCAAAATGATATGTCATTAAGAAAGCTTGTCATCCTTGTCTCTGTGAAGTGGAATAACTTAAAAGTAAATTACACTTATGGTGGGAAAAAAAAACCTGTTAACAGAGCTATCACGACTTCAGCTGCATGTGGGAGAGATCTTAACGATTTTAGACAAGAGCTTTGCTGTAGTTGTCAAAATGTCTTTCCATGGAAGTTCAACAGCTTTGTAGGAATTTTCCTATCAATGTTTGAATTCATACATTTTTTCTCATTATTGGGCGTTTGTAATAAAAGATGACTTTGTTTTTGCTCTGCCTCATTCAGCTATTGACTACTCCGGCGGCCATTTTGTATGTTGCACCATCTTGTGGCACTGTTACTGAGGTGGCTAGTCCTAATTTCTCGTATCTTCCGACATGGACAGCAGCATGGATATCTGGACTGACAATGTTAGATGGTGGCTTCCAATTACTGATAAGGGCATCTTATCTGGAGAAGTTATTCTGTTTTTCGTCTTAGTCATACATGAGTGTAAACAATCATTCATCTTTCAGAAACTGCTTTTATTAACTGACAATCCACACTGGAAAATAAAATCTGAAAATTGATTAAAGGTTTTTTGCTTATATAGCTTAACTTCTTTAGTTTTGTCTTTTATTTACTTAATTCTCTTTGATCGGACTGATCTCTGAAACTTATTTTATTTAATTTTTTTAACTCTTTTGTGTTCTTGTTTGACATCTCCTGTGTGCTGCTGTTTACTGCTTACTGATGCAACAATGCAACTTCCCTATTGACGGACTAATAAGTTTTCCCATTCAACTAGTTTATGCTGCAGGACACAGTGTATGTGATTTGTTTTGTGTTAATGACTGAATTATTTTTATTTTCTGGCCACAATGTTGCCCTCATAACAGCAAATAATGTTAAAATTCACCATGTCACCTAAATTTGACATTAAGTCTCGGCAACACAGCAGCCACATTGTCTCTTAGTCCATTAGCATTTACTAGCATAACGATTAATACCTGTTGTCACATTTAGCAGGACGGCAATATGGATATGTACAAAATTTGAGCGTTAACCAAAATTTACCGCGTTTTTTGTTGTTGGTAATAAAAACCAGTGTTTCCTCTACTATGACAGCAGGTCACTTCTTCTCTGCTCTCATTCGTTCATTCATTCTTTGTACCACTTAGTCCATTATGGGCCGCGGGGAAGCTGAAGCCTATCCCAGCATTTTTAGCAAGTGAGAGGCAGGGTACATCCTGGACAGGTCACTAGTCCATCGCAGGATTTTAAATTGGGACAAACAACCATTCACACACACACTCCTAGGGAGAATTTAGAGTGACCAATTAACCTAACATGCACGTCTTTGCACTCTGCTCTCTGTCCAATGTTCGTCCTGATGGTAATCACGTCCTTTAAACCAGGCTTAGTTCTGGACTTTTCTGGCAACCTGCTCAAGTATTTTATTTTTTAAATTTACTTGAATGTTGTTTTTTCTCTGTCCGATACCGATTCTGATACCTGGGGTTTTGGTATCTGCCAATACGGAGTACGGATCCTATACCTGTGCTATTTTATTACGAGGTCTTTAAATTCTATTTCATTCTTCAGCTTCAATGACAGTGTCATGGATCTGATTGACATGAGACTGATAATTTTTTGCTATTGGTAGTGCATCCAATAATACTTTAGATTAAGTATAAGATGAACCACAAACCAGTAGATTCCTCCTTCTCAGATGAATAATAAACATGTGAAACAAGTAAGACGACGCTAGCACCAGAGAAGTCGATCGGCTGATCATCGACAGCCGGTCACAGAACAACAGGAGAGAGAGGAGGAGTAGAAGCAGAGGAGGAGAAGGCATATTAGTACGGACTGCAGGAAAAGGTTCTTTTTCTTTTTCTTCTTTAAATGAAAGAGTACGAGCGTTGAACCCCCTCAAGGAAAAGTGTGGGGAATGAGGGAGCATTAATTCTGGTGAAAAAGTGAACGCAATCGCAATTACATAAATTAGTCGCTGCTGTTAACGCATTATTTTTGACAGCCTAATATTTATAATTCATGTTTTATTAACACATAAAAATCCATGATGGCCACAAAAGTATTTTAATTACTGAGTATCAACTCGGATCAAAAAGGCTTTATTTAAAACTATCTTGAAATTGGATGTACGGTGAACGTTTTCCACAAAGAACAGTGGCTGTTAATCCAGGACAATAAATTCTACGATGTCTGTTATTACGGTTGCTTTCTGGCTTTCTTCTGCAAACTCCATGTTTTTTAAAAGCTTTTACCAACGTTTATTTTTGCTTTGGTTTGTTGCGCATTTCCTTTAAGGCAACAAACTCGTGCTCTTTCAAGTGATTTCAAATAAAATGCTTTATAAAATATGATGGTGGTAAATCTGGCAGCATTCATGTTGCCTCTGGAAACTTCAGCCCTGCATATGAGGCATGTTGCTGTTTTGCTAGCAGGACTTTCTAACGAGTAATGACGCCAAATTACTAACATATCATTAATGCTAAATGTTAGCACAACAGTGACTCATGTTCAGCTGCTTCTCCGCCTACAAAAAAAACCTCAAACAATGGCCACGCAAGACTGCGAAACTTCCTATGTCAGTGTGTGTTTGGGCAGGAAACAAAGAATTATGATTCTGTTTCCACATTGTCAGGGGGTGTTTAGACAGAAATACTCGCCGATGTCGATCCCCTTACCTTTGGTAGGATCAGCGAGTATTTCCGATGCTAGTTTTGGTATCGGCCCATCCCTAATTAAAAGTGTAGCTGTTGAAAATGCACCAACAACCAATGTTTCTAAAGTTTTTAAGTTCATGCTTTTAACGTTTTGCCAGTAACAAAATTAATGCAAAATATTCAGCAATATTTTCTAAACATATTAATAAATCAAAATCCACTATCCAAGACAACTTCACCATAATCTATGTTTTACTAAAATTTCTTGTAAAAATGTCAAAGCTTTGCGGCTCTGTTAAAAGCTTGCACAGTGAGCTGACATTCAAACAATTACTCAGTGGAAGCCATTTGTCTTTCTCCACTTAATATGAACACCTCAACAAAACGGGTTGTAGATGAGATTACTTCCATTTAGGTGTTAAACACCCCTTATCTAATAATCACAAAGTACAGACAGGAGCATGGAGCTTTGACATCATCAAACAATTTCTTTGGAAGTTCTCCTTCTGTTGGCCATCTGCTGCTAATTAGGTTGTTAGTTCACTCAAATTACTTGTTGATGCTAAAAAAATAGTGTTTGGATTCAATTAAAGAGTTAAAATAAAAAATAAAAAAACAGTGGGCATTTGTGGCTAGTGTTGAGGTAAAAAAAAATACGTCTTTTTGTTTAATTTCCATCATTACGCACAATTCTGACTCCAGATACAACTCATCTCTTTTTTTTCCTATGGTAATTGGCAATGATGCAACAGGAGTTCAAGCATAACAGCAAAATAAGAGAGCAGAGACACCGCGGGGTGTCGGTTTCACTTCATACCAATAAAATTATGCCATTGTGAAATGCTTCCTCTCCACCCAGAACTAATCAGAGATGCAATTTCTTAACTCAGCCAGATCACAGAAAAATTTCAGCAGGTCTTTCTTCAACATTTAAACTAATTTATAACACAGTCCAACTATAAATGTACTAAATTTTAGATGTTTTCAAAGTGAATTGATAAGCTGTTGTGCATGAATGATAATCATTTAGAAAAAAAAATCTTATAATTGTAAACAGATTTAAAAAGGAAATGAAAAACTTCTGATTCCTAAGTTTTATTATGCTGTCTTAACATAAATGAAGTGCAGCTTTATTTTTCGTAGATAAAAGTACAAGATTCCTCTCCCTCTGACGCAGGCACTAAAAATAAACACACACTAAATACATATTTGATGCCAAAGATTTAGTAGAAAAAAATCCACCATTTGCATTTAACCCAGAAATGTTGTTATGAATTGAATGACGGACGTTCCAACTGAAAACACAGAGAAAATTAAGGAGGGAAAGAAAAAAAAATCAGCACAGAAAGAAAACTGGACATGAGACCAAAACAATGCACTAACTCTGCACCATGTAATAATTTGGCGCAGCTATAAAGACAAAAAGAAAAAAAGAGTGCAAATTAATGACGCGTGACAAGTAATTTACTGATGTGAGTGCAAGAACAGTCAAATCATTCAGATTTAGAAAACTTTATTCATCCCATACAAGCAATTCATTTGCAGCTTACCACAGACACCAGTCTGCATTCAAAGTGCAATGCGTCAGACACAATCAGTACACAGCACCCATGGGCTCGTTGGAAGACACGACAAATAAATACATTAAATAATCAACAATAAATACCAATACAGGCTAAGACGCCTGTTAGCTCAGCAAACATAAAGCAACGACAGAATAAATGCTTAAAATGAGTGCTATCAGAGTTCAGAAGCGTGACAGCTGAAGGAAAAAAGGATGTAGAATATCTATTGGTTCTCCTTTTAGGAGCTTGTTAGCGCCGGCCTGATGGCATCAAAGAAAATTCAGATCACTGATGGTCCGAATGACAATAATGTAACCCATCATGTAATGGGGAAAACCAAACACAAATTGCTATACGTTATTTCTAGTTTTCTTTTTGGTGTGTGTGTGTGTGTGTGTGGGGGGGGGGGGGGGGGGGGAGTGTCCCCTTTCCCCCCCACCCCTTTCTCCCGCCCCCCCCCGTTTCTTTTTCAAAAGGC
>JBAMHW010000018.1:27978951-27992928 GCA_037177495.1 Rhadinocentrus ornatus | reverse complement strand
TTGATATTGGTCTATAATTTGATAGAATGTCTGAATCAAGGCTAGGCTTTTTCAAGAGGGGTTTTACAACTGCACATGCACCTAACCTTTGTGTGTCTATATGTACTCAATGACAGTTGCTCAGCTCTGACCTCTGTGCAAATAAGAAGTGAAATCAGCACCATTCATGAAGCCTGATTGCTTCCGTGCAAAGAACTATTTCAAACTAAATTACCGCTCTCAGGACCTGTAAAAAGAAAAAAAGAAAACATGGCACAAAAAGAAAACGTAAGTACAAACACACAAATGTAAATGTGCAACACAGTTACCTTTGCAAATAATTTGCAGTTGCGTGTCCCTTGGAAGGTCATAACAATGCACATAACAGGGTAAAAACAATAAAAAGTGAAGTGCAAACAAATTATAGTATATATTCAGTGCATAAGTTAAAAGTGCATATTTAAAGTGCATAAGGTTGGAGTGTAAGGTAAGAAAAACATGATAAAACACAAACACTAAAATGACTTACGATTCACTCACACAGTAGTTAAGTACACAAAAAAAGAGTGTGGCACATGTAAAGATGTCCTGCACGTGACACAACAAGAATAAGACCTTCAACACAAAGCAAGGCAGATATAACCAGCTACATACGTGTTTGTATCTGTGCTGCAGAGCATCCGTCTAGCTGTGAGAACAGGTTAGGTTGATTAAAAGCTATATTTTGAGATGGGATTTCAAAGTGGTGAAAGTGGTGCACTCTCTTATTACAGGCGACGTTGCGCCCAAGATGTTACTACCCCTCACTGACTGCACAGATTGCTCATAGGTTGTGTGTCTGTGGGGGACCTCATTTAGTATGTTGGACCTCAGTGGGAAACCTTATTAGTTCTATATTATGAGCTCAAGAATGGTACAATTGTTTTAAGGCTCTAAGTTCTCTTCCTTTTCTTAATCTTGTTATGGAAATTACATAAAACTGTCATGGAAATAATAGTTACCCCTTTAAAGCTTGAGAAAATACTTGTGAAGAGCTAGGAGGGTACTGACAATCATCTTGAATTCAAGCTGAATCTGATCTAGTGTTTTTTTTTTTAAGTTGTTCCAATTTTCAGCTTTGCTGCAACTAACAGATTCCTCTTCATTATCACTGAGTTGTTTCCCATCTGATTTCTGTTTGTTACCATCACCTGTTCTTTGTCTGCTGTTACTTTCCTCAGTATTTACACGCCTTGGTTTCCTCTGTTTGTTCTAAGGTCCTGGTGTTTGTCTGCTCCTTTCCAGTGGACGTTTTCTTAGTTACCAGCTCCTCTTCTGCTCTGAGCTCCTTTTTGTTTTGTCTTTTCAATCAGATTTCTTTTTACCTGACTTCTAATCTGAGGAGTGTTTTCTGTTTGTTGTTTATTGTAAATTACATTAAATAATCTTTATCCTTCTGTGTTCTCATGAAGCCTTTTTACATAACTGTCAAGCTAAAATGTTGTCATCTCTCAGATTTAAAGCCTTTTATTGTCATACCATAAACATCAGAGCCATCTGTTCAATAGTTTATCCCCTTATTTGAGAAAAGAAATAAAAGGCAGATCTTTTTATTTATTCATTTCATTTAATCTGTAAGTCTTCATTTGGCCCCTTTAAAAAATGTGGAGAAAGAAATTAAAATTGGTGACGTGCAAAAAGTATCCACCAGGGGACAAAATTAAAGTATCAGATTATATTCCATAAACCAAGTTTATAACATTAATGGATGCAATAGGCCTCACAGTATGTATCAAATGTGATACATTAGACATTTAGGGGTTTTATAGCTTGTATCATTGCTCATAGCTTACATAAATATAGATTTACCTCACTTTATATAGTAGTTTCTAATCAAGTGTCAACGCTGTTAATGATAATGATCTATAGAACATCCCAACAACTTCCATCTATCCAAGAGTTCTGAGCTTCATGACTTTTCGTAGCTGACGTGGCTCAGTTTGAAAAAAATCCATTTTCCACAATATTTCACCATGTGGTGGACTTGTGGTGAAACTAATGGTAAACGAAGCACTTTTTACTCCATTAACTGTAAGTTTTTCACTGGTTGTTGCACAACCATCACATTGCAAACTAAATCCGTCAACACAGACCATCCTGAAACATGGTTTCTCAGCTTGCATAACAGAATGGGAACAAATGTTAGCTTCTAGCTAACTGCATGTTCTTACTGTCTAAGTAAAATTCTCTCCTCTGCATTAGCTTGACTTTAGAGACTGATTATTGAAACGACTCCCAAAGCCACGTATGATACTTAGTTCTCAGCCTCAAATATAAATGCCATTATTTATATAATATATAGATGGAGTGATGCATAATCACACAGTTATTGAATGAATTCCAGCACTTGTCAGCCATTTAAGCAATATATACGCAGGGATACTCGTAGTTCACTTTGTTGTAGTGCCAAGCCAACATAAACTACTTTCTGAGTGGTTTCCTAAAAGCATTTCTTTTCTATTTCTGGTACACTTCTTTCATTTCATGGCTCATCCACACTGCTGTGCCTGACCACAAACTGTCAGAAACCTGCCACGCTATCCGAGTTAGTTTTAATCTGCCGTTGATGTGGTAAAAATCAAACTGAACATCACTTTGATTCATTCTGATGAAATGTCTTGCAGGAGGAAGAGCGATTAAATTTTAATGATGTGAAAGAGAAACATGTTCAATATGTAGTGGAAAGTTTAAATAATTGAAGATGCCCCTTTCAGGAATTATCCAACTCTGAGTCATTCCCTGAACAACCTGATTATTCAGACAGTGGAGGTGCTCTGGGTGCCTCCATTTCTCACACTGCATGCTATTGTTTTTACTTGTGGGGGGTGGGAAGGTTAATAGCAGTTATTTTGAGATTTTCCACAAAATGTCATGACTGAGGTGGGTAATTCTCCTCCCCTCTCCCGAGCTGATCTATCTGCTGCGTCCAGATAACAATGAAGTTAAAAGTCACCACTAACTTCAAAGCCGCATTTAAAAATTCAGGTTTTAAGCTGCCTTGACTAGACCAGACTTGCACCATATTATTGGAGGCAGTGGTTGGGGAGGTTAATTCCTTTTCTGAAACCAGCCTGTCCAGTGATCTCCAGAAGAAGCTGCCAACTGTAAGCTGCACCAATATCATCATTTCTTCAGGTGTTTGTTCTGGCAGTTGATGGGAAATGCAGACATTATGAGAAGTTTTTCTTCTTTTTCGTACTGTAATTGTAGAAATACAATATGTCCTTTATAAACAAATTCTCCATCGTCAACCATTTAAGTTTCTATTTTTTGCGGTTAATGTTTCCATGTTTAAAATGTGAGAAAAAACTGGTTAAAACGTCTTAATGGTATTAATCATTGTCAAAGCAGCAAGAAACTTGTCTTTTTTTCTCCAGAAGTGTTTTATAAAACATCATGAAACTCAACTAAACAAAGACCTCAGCATGGACAAAAAATAGATTTTTGGGGATTGTTAATTAACACTTTCCAAAGAGGCAGTCATCTAAACCCCCTCCCTTTCTCTCTTGGCCCAACTTCGCCTCTCTCATTAAATCTGTCTGCTGGCCTACAGCAGCAAACCATTTAACACAAAGAAGTAAATAGATACTAGACTGCTATGAGTTCAACCATAGCCAACAGCTTGTATTTTAGCTTGTTTTTCTGCAGTTAATCAGTGAGGCTCGTTGGCTGTGACAAGAAGGGAGATTCTAACAAAGCTGGCCTGCAGATTCACCAGAAAACCTGCATAACTGGTTGTAAGATGTAAAATGGTCATGTTTATGGCCTCTTTTTTAACAAAGCATTTTCTTTGTCATGCAAAAATTCCTAAGGTATGATGAACAGCTTCAAGATAACATGACAGCAACCAGTCACTAACCTAAACTAAACATGCATTTTGTAACCTCTGAACTAAGCCATATATTTAAAATATCTAAATATTGCCAATTTCAAGCGGGATCAGGGACCATTTGTGTGAGACATGCGATTTTTAGTTTTCACACGAACAAATCTGCATTTGTTTTGTTTTGATACCATAAATGTAAAACTGCCTGTAAATAAAGTTCCTTCACCTGTAAATGAGCATTAAGCACAAGGCAAAACTGAATTGGTGCAAAAATGTTTAAATAGTCAATTTTAAATTGCAAATTGACATTACTTATCATCACTTTCTGAATTGTTTCTACACTGATGCAAAGAACAGTAGAAACAAGTTAGCATTGAATAAAAAGGTGAATTAGTTATCTTTCTACCAGGAAAAGTGATTTCTGATCTAGGTTATGATCAGTGTTGTCAAAGGGTTTATTCCTGACCAAATCCACAATCTTCCTCAAGCTGAATATGTAGTTTTTAAGCTTTATTCAGCTTGTTGGAATGGATTTATTTACTTGGCCAGAATCAGTAATAGCATAAAACAGTAACTGTAGCAAGCTCGCCACTCTGAGTTTGTCTAGTTTACTGCCTCACCTGACCCCTTAAACCCTTTCTGCTGGAAGCAGAGATGCCTGAACAATAACCTCTTAGCAGCAATGGAAGATATGTAGGTTTCTTTGCAGCGTATTGGTGGATTAATCACACTCTTTTTGCAGCCCAGCATGCTTTTTCATATATATTGTTGGATTTCATAAAATCTTTATTTTACTTTGTTTCAACTTGACAACTAGACACAAAGTATTTGGAAGGACGGCACAGGTTTGCAAATGTAGCTGTGACTGCACAATTGACCATAGCCACTCTAATTACCTTTCCATTTAATCTTACTCTTAAGCTATACTTGCAAAAGACAGACAGGAACATAAAAAATGATCACCTGCCATATGCAGACATTAACATCGAGCATCAGAGTCAAGTAACATATTTTGACCTGGCCTTGTTTTATGCTTTAAGCATAAATTATTCAGCTGTGATAGACTGGTGTAAACGAAAGATGTCTCTTTGCCTTCTAGTCATTATGCTGCTGGCACCTGGCAGTAAAAAATTTTATTAGCAAAGACTAAACACTGAGATGGCGATTATTTAACCTTGGAGAACTCTGAAGTAGCGTGAAGCCTAATAGTTCAAGCCAGAACCAGTTCTAGGTCGATATGATTTCTATGATTGAGCGTTTTTTCCTCCGCTTCGCTGCTTCTCTCTCAAGGTCAGCTTGTCTGATTCATATCACCTGTGGTCCTGCTGCTGATCTGGGCTGCACTCAGTGGAAAGTCATTAAAACTGGAAATATACAAGGAAACTCTCGAGCCAGCTTTTTGCAACAAAAAAGGCCACCTGTAAATAAAAAATACATTTCAGACCACTGCAGACAGATGCAACTCTGATTCTTTCCATTTAGTTGTTGGAAGACAACTGCTTTCACTGCCAGTAAAGGAAGTGAATCACAACCTACAGCCCTAAGCTGCTTCACTAGCTGCCAAGCCACAGCTTTGTCTTAACTGTAATCTAGATGTTGCACACTACGTTCAGTATCTTAGAAGTGTTAAAAAAAACATGGCTAATTACAGCTCTTGTCTTTCTGTCCTTTATCATCGAAGAGTTGTTCCAAACTGTAAAAGTAAGATGTCCGCTATTCGAGCCAGGCAGATAAATAAATATTATCAGGTAACTGCTGTTTATTGTGAGTTTGGCGTTTATTGTTTCAAGAAACATATAAGCTGTGTCCTAATTCATAATCTGCACACATCGGAGTGTGCAGACTACGTATGCTACTAAGTGCCCTCCGTAGTCGACACACTTTGAAGTCCACTTAACGTTCGTGACATGGGACAGCCTACCTAGCCAACAAGAATTTCCCATAGCAACAACACAGGACGTTGAATCACTTAAACCTCTGAAATTACTCTTTGCAACTAGGTAATAATGAAAAAAAAAGAAGTATTTTTTTAAGAAAACTTTATTGAAGCCTAAAACATATTTTTCTGAGCTTGGTTGTTCATTAGCCATTGTCTTGTGCACAATGATTTCTGGGAGAAAAGAGGCAGCGAAGGATGCATTACCAGCAGCCTTTGTTTGAGGCTGAATTTTTTTGTAGGGTGAATTCGGAGGCTCCTTCGAATTATCTGAATTGGGACAGTGAATGACGTATGTAGCTGACAAATCTGCACTTCGAAATGTGTGGATCCTGGATTTCGGAACTATAGAGCATAATTTTTCCTTACTGCTGAGTTGATGAGAAAATAACAGCGGTGTATCATGAATCTGATACTAAAATAATAAAAAAGCTGAGGAAATATGATCAAAATGGGCTTTCATTAGTTGAGAATTATTAAGCTCAGTAAAGGATCTGAGAACTTCTTTTGACCCAGCAGGACTTTTAACATTGCTGTGTAAATTATCTTTCTAAATGAAGATCAGAATGAAAAGCACCACAGGCTAATCTAATAAATATGTTTTCCTGCTCACTAATTTTTACACCTGTACCAGCAAAAGATCCTCCTTCCTGGTTAGTTCAAGACTGTGATTCTGTGTTCGTAGGAGAGCCAGCATCTGGTGGCACATTTTTCATGTACATGATATGAGCTACCTTATCCATTCTCTGCCCTCCACAGAATATTGATCCCATTGTGATTGTTTTCAGGTCTTTTGCTACTCAGCAGTTTCACAGCCCTTCTAGCAAACGGGCCTGCATATGGGCGTGAGTTCTGATTATCCCGAGCTTGCTGCATTTTGTTGTGGTTATTTTTAGCTTCAAAGATTGTTGCCAGCTTCTCTCTTTGAGGCTGCGTGGTGCTAGCTGTTCTGGTGGAGGCCTTGGAGCTGACAGCACTGCAGGAAATAGAACAAAGAGGCACAGAGGAGACAGTCGAGACAGGGACTTTTAGTGTCGGTGGAAGAAACATTACAGTTGGGGACGATTTAGGATGTTAAGCTCGGTGAAAAATGTGTAAGGTGTTGTGTGTGTTTATTTTGGGGGAGGCTGACATTGCACTGTATCTTATTATGCTAAGTAAAAGCGAGTGGAGAGCTCATTAATAGCACTCTAAACATGTAGTAGGTGGTTTTCTAGGAAATAGGAGCTGTTCCATATTACCTTGCAGGAAGATATCCTGGAGGTCACCTTGATGGAAAACATCAATCTTACACACATACATGCACATGCTCTTTGCATTTGTTTCTGCACGGATCTAACAAAAGTTTTACAAGATGGTTAGAAAAAAAGCCCAAAAAACATTGAACTATTTGGTAGTAGATCACACCAGACCACATATTGTATATTTTGCTCAGTAAACAACTTGCATAACTTAAGATAAGTACCTTTTGAAATCCATACACTGAGAAAACGAGCAAATCATAGCTAGAACTGGAAAACATTTAGCATTTACTCTGTCCTTCAAACATCCTGTTTCACACCAGATTTAATTTATTTGTCCTTGTTACTCTCTTTGCATTTCGTCTTTTCGTTCGGACAGCGAGACGTCTTTCTCAGACTTTCTGTGTCAAGCTATCAGGTTTTCTGTGTATATTGGTATTAGAACAGACAGACTTGCTAAAAATGGATACAGACTGTGTGACTCAGGATTTGGAGAAAAAAGCTATGCTACTGCCCAACAATCTCATATGCATTGTGAATAACACTGTGCAATCAATGCTATTAGCAATGCAAAAACAGAAGCATGAAGGTGGAGGAGGATTTGATTGTGAGGTTTGTGTAGGGAGTCAAAGGTGAGGAAGGAATAAATCAAGAAGAAATACTAATCATTTTTAATTGTCATGATATTTGGTCTAGTTTTTGACAATGCTTATCTGTAGGTGTCAGTTTTGTTAAAACATGGAAATCTGAAGATTGTAGAAGGGGGTCATAAGTTAGCTCATTAGGCTTTGAATCATGACACTTGGATTTGACACAGTCACTATCGTTACTGTTCCTTTAACTCATATTTATTTCAAGAATTAAAACTACTGAAGTTTAGGAGAACTTCATGGTTTGGGTTGGCACAGCATCAGATTTTCCCGTAAAGCTAGATTCCATTGGAAACAAACAAAAAAATCCCAAAGAAATCAGTGATAAATGATTCTGTTTGAGTAAGAAATGGCTATGTTGGGGTAACTTACCTACAAAGGCTAAAGCAGGAGGCTTCTGCAGAGCCTGGAAAAGGGGAAAGAAATAATCATGGAAAGGAGCACATGTATTGAGGGTTCAGGAAGAGAAAAGGCTGGAGGAAACCTTTTCACACTGACAAGATGAAAGAAAAAAATAAACCAGCCCCTCTTCCATGCAACAATACTAAGCTGTCTCTCCATGCTCCCTCCATCTTCGTCTGCCCACTCAGTTCATTTACATTTACATTACACGCAGCTGGAGTTGATATGGTGGCAAGTGATAGATGGTGAGGTTCTGATGCTGTTTATAGAAATGGGCTCTGGGGGCTACCAGTGCCTGTTTGCAAGGTGGTGAGTGCAAGCTGATACAAGATGGTTTGCTAGTTAGCAACTAAAAGCTAGCTGTTGCATCCATGTACTTGGAAATCTTTGTCTGTTACATTACCCAGAAACTAGCTAGTTAGCACAACATCAGTGTAAATAACTGAACAAATTTTTACAAATCTTCTTGAGATTCATGGTGTTATTTTTTGAAACTTATTATCTATGTTCACACAGAACTGGATTTTTAACCGCATGGCTTCTTTTACATATGATTTTATTGTATAGCCTGTTATTTGATGCCTTAAGTGATGTATTATACCCTGTTAAATGTTGTGTTTTTAATATCAGATGGTCATTCATACCACAGGAAAAGAAAGAAGGGGGGGAACAAAAATCAATGGCCCAGCTGCCAAAATCACAGTGGGTTGTTATGAGGCAAACTAAAAATCCGTCTTGCTTTTTATTTCCTTACAAATTCACATTCACAACGAGGACTCAATTTTGTACACGATGCAATAGTTATTTCTAGTTAATGGAAGGATCAGCTCGGCCACACATCAACAGATCTACAGCTTGAACCAATACACGGCTGGTACTGAACATATGATGCTTGTACTTAAATACATTTTTTGCACTTGTATCAAATACATCATCTTCCAATTGGTAAAGCATTTTTTCTTTTGTGCATCAAGTGAAAAGAAGGTAAAGAACAGCTGAAGATGAGTGGAAGAAACTTAGAAGTGGATAAAGACTCTCCATCAATCCAAACATTTTATCTACTTGGCCTTGGGTTTGCAGGAGACTAATGCACGTACCATAATGCAAACCTCAGGCAGCTCTCCAGGCTATCACAAGATCAACCTGCATAAAAAAAACATTCCAAAACTTGACCTTAGAGGCAATTTTGAGTCTCCAGTACATTATTTTGACTGTGCACCGGAGCACAAATAGCCTAAACTGATGGCACTGATTGATATGAAGACCTTTTGTTTTAAAACAACAATTTTATTGGTCTTCATTCAAACACACCAATATCAAGAAATTAGTTTTGTTCAAATTTCCACTACATAGTATTATATGTAGTGTTTTTTTTGTGTGTGTGTCTGATGCCAATGTTGAAGCCATTCTAGCCGTAAGACCGATATGTGTGTTAGTCTATGATTTTCATTTAGACTGCAGCATGTCAACAACTACTGGATGGAGTCCCAGAGGTTGAACCCTAGACACGTAAATGATACCTTTTATGTAACCCACCAACAGATATAAGTCTGAAATATGCATGAGCATAACCCTGTGTTGTAACATTCATAATATAAATTAGAATTGGTTCTTGGGTGAAACTTTAAAAAAGTTAAATAAACTACAATTGCTCAGCATTTTTCAAGGCCAGACTGATGCCTGGTCAGTATCAAGGTGATACTTTTGGTTCCCCCAAAGCACTATTTTTGGATGTGCAGGGTTTTGCGAGCCGATAACACACTGTCTTGGCAACATAGAAATTATTTCCTAAAAAGATTGGTTGAACTCCATCAAAAGTCCCTTGTTGGGAGCCTTTTCTCCTTACCCTAACCCCTGGTTAAAAAGCAACAGTTCCTTATGTTTCAGATATGAATAGTAACGGTACTCGGTGCATTTAATTGACAGGGAAGAGCACTTGACTCAATTTTGGTATGTTATGAGTTGACAATGTGAACATGTGAGTACGGACGTGTTGCTGGGATAAGCCAACCAGCTGACTTTTGTTTAAGTCCCAACATTAGGTTTTATCTTTTATTATTTTTTTTTCAATTTCTCATTTTTAGTTAACTTTAGGCACCAAACTTGGCCAAGTTACAGCAAAAAACTTAATTTCATTTCAGAAAGCATGGTTTGTTTTGGCTGAAAATAAACTTATATCAACCATATTACACAGAACACTCCATTCTCTGGATGTGTACTAACACTCTTTTTTCAGCTGCTGAGAGTATTTTACTCTGTCCTCTTGCTCTGCAGTATGAATGTCTGTCAGATCACATTGCACATTGAAATGTTACGGGGTACTTTACAAAATGATGTCAAGGAGTGCCAGGCAAACTAATTCCCACACAGATGGTATGAAGACACCCTTCATCACAGGATAATGTCAGAAATTGCATACTGACCCAGAAATGTTGCAATTCCACCACTTTAATCAGACAAGCCCATTCATGCTACACTGCCTTGACTGCTCCCTGTGTTTGGACTGGTCATCCATTGTGTATGCAATGGACAAGAGATGATGTATGTTGCCCTGCAGCTTGCAAGACGGCTCTGTGCTTGTGTATAAGGAACGGTAGTTCTGCACCGCTTCAGCTGAGATATGAGCTAATGAGAGCAAAGCATGCATAAAACAGCTTTGTTGCACTGCTTCTTCCAAGGTTGCATGATTGCATAACTTGTGTCATTTTTCTTTTCCTTGTTACTATTTCTTTGTATTTATTTCTCCATAAAACAGTCTTGCATTTGGTTAGAAGCTGGTTTAGCAGTGCTGCATCCTGAGGAGATGAACACATCAGAGTCACGAGTTGTCAACACTCCATCAGCCACTTGTCAGTTGTGATTGATGTCTGGAGCACAGTCCTCACTCCCTGTCTTTGTTCCCTGTTTCTCAAATCACATGCACCAGCTGCAGCACACACAAACCACTGGTGCATGTACACTCACACATGCACTCCCCCCTCTCAGATGCAGACAGCTGGGGCGTCACAGTCCTGGCCAGGTGCCCTAAGAGGAACACAGAGGAAGATGGTCGGGCAGGATCTGTCAGTGACGATGCAAGGACATGGATTCCAGTTTCTCACTTCAGATAACAAGCCGCATGTGAGGCATCAGCTCAGCTTCAATTACACTGGATGATAATTATCTAGGCACAAGTCACTCGCCCAAGGATGTCAACTGCTGGCCTTGCTTGAGAGGATTTTGTAAAGCAAGATGAAGAGACTGGTAATTTGAAGCCACTGTAAAAAAAATAAAAAATTGTTTTGTTTGGCCTACTTTGGACTCTTTCCATTATAAAGCAATAATTTAATAGCCACAGAGAAAAGAAACTATAATGCATCCTTACTGTCACAGAATAATTAATTTACAGTCAAGTACTATTACTATTATCAAGTATTATTATTTATTACGTTTTGTTATTGCATTGTCAGCTGTCTTCAGTCAGTAGGGATTGAGCGTTTTTCCAACACATGAAAGCTTTTCTGACGGAACACTTGAGTTTTTTTCGTGGGTTTGCCGCCTTTGAATCAGCAACTGCCTTTGTGACGTATTTCTTTATGGTGAAACCGAAGTGTGGACGGACTGAGAGGGCTGAAAACAAAATGATAATCTTTGACACACTTTAAAAAATGTCAGGAAATGGGATCCTGAACGGAAGCAGCTTCCCTCATGTTCTCTTTCCTGCTTGTAAATGCCCCCTAATCATTTATTATTGATTTAACTGCAGCATGGAGGCAGGAAACTAATTTGTCCCATGCCAGGTTCAAGGAAAGTGTTGAACTGTCGAACGATGGCAAGCTCAACAGCTTTGACTTGACACTTGGAATTGGCTGGGATTGGGTTTTGTTTTAGTAATTTCCTCATATCTGGTCAAAGTGTGCATAACTTACTGACATGACCTTTGGGAAAAAAAAAAAGTTAACTTCAGAATAGACAGGCCATTATTATTATTTCCTTAAGGGACATTATTCCTAATCAGTGTTGCTAGATGTACGATAATTATATTTGTTAGATAGACAATGTACCATCAATCAATAATTCCAAAAATCCAATAATGAACAATTACTTGACCCCCTTCATTACGCAACCTATCAAAAGTTTGGACATATTTAGCCATTGCATTTAATGGGAAAGTATATGCAAACTTAATCAAAAGTTTAGATTTGATGTTTATTTCTAATGTACAAAAAAGGTGCATCTGTATCTAAATGGCATCACATACAATAAACACTTTTAAAAATTTTTTAAATTTATGTTGAATATAACTATCTGAATTTAAAGCTCTGATTTCCTGCATTGGCGATACACCTAGTGTCGCCCTGTAAATGGTAGCTGCTTAGTTTACCTTTCACCAATAGTTAAGCAAATCATACAAAACAGAAAAACAGCAATTCAAAATATAAAACAAAACAAAGTCACTAAGGCTATGTGCACACCTACATGGGTATTTTGACAAATGCAGCTCTTTCTATGTACGTGTGCCCTTTGTCTACATGCAGATGCCGTTTAGGGCATACATGAGTGTTGAGGCTTCTGGACACTCGAAGCCATCATGTTGGTTAAAATGTAATTCTACTAAGTGAATCAAAAGGACTGAAAATAATGTCTTGCAAAAAATAAAATCTGTACTAGTCACTTGAACATTTCTGTTTACATCTATCCCTTTTAAAATCTTCTTTATCATTTCTTGGCTTCCTCAAACATTCTGTCTTCAGGCTCATATAATAAAAGGCAGTTCAGTTGACCCCAAATAGTCGACATGAGCGACAGCTTCGTCTTATGTCTCTTATTCTTGTTACCGCTCCCTTTGACAGTTGGCAGCTCGCCTCAGAGAAGTGTCACTATGTCCTACCATATAATATGCATTATCTATTTAAAAGTACATTGAGTAAACTCTCTCATATGGCTTTTTAGTTCTGCACCGACACCACAATATTAATAATGAATATCTCGCTTTTCCAGTGTGACACAGCAGATGTGTAAGTTTGAACCATGTTAATATGCATTTAGAGCTGCTACCAAATGTTGGAAGTGGTTAAGCTTGAGGTTTAAATAATTTACATTTATAGTAATTTAAATGAACATCACGGATAGTAGAACTTGCTTATTTTAGCAATCTTGTCACTTTTTTATACCATCTTCTTGAAAAGTTCTTGCTCTGAAACTTAGATTAACTTTAAAATGAAATTTTATTAAGATGCATATGGCTGGGTTTCATGTGACATGAAGTGGGGTCAACCCAGCTTTTTGTAAACCAGAGGGTGCATCATGGCTACTCTTTTAATGGAAAAATGTCTCGCAAGCCTGTTGCTGGGATTTGAGGGAGTAGAGTTTGTAGCGATCATTTCAGTTAAAGTTTCTAAATCACTTTTACTTCACTTGGTTCGGGTCCTTCTCTGTTAGCCTCTGTTATGTAAAAGCTGTGGCTGTTTTGTTTAACTCAACAAGATTGTAGTTGTTAAGCCAGAAGCTGACAACATGTCAGTTTAAATCATTTAACATGAGCTAATGTTTTTGCTTCATTCTCCAGGATGTCCCTGTAATATCTTTTTTGAAGAGCTTTGACTGGGTTCTCACGGAGAACCTAAGCCATGATAGAGTGAAAAAGCTGGTTGTGGTTTATTTACATCAAAAGAACGTAGCAATAATGCTATATTTTATTATAATTGTACCAGTTCCCAACCAGAACTTTTGCCAGTTGTACTACAATTTTCCTATAAAACGGCAGTCAGTCATTATCTGTACCGCTTATTCCATTACGGGTCGCGGGGTAGGATGGAGCCTATCCTAGCATTGTTTCAGGTGAGCAGCAGGGTACACCCTGGACAGGTCACCAGTCCATCACAGGGCCAACATAGATAGGGACAAACAACCATTCACGCACAC
>JBAMHW010000018.1:27950221-27978851 GCA_037177495.1 Rhadinocentrus ornatus | reverse complement strand
CACCAATTAACCTAACATGCATGTCTTTGGACGGTGGGAGGAAGCCGGAGAACCCGGAGAGAACCCACGCATACACACTGAACATGCAAACTCAACACAGAAAGGCAACCAGCCTCCCACATTTGAACCCCCAGCCGAGGCTCGAACCAGCGACTTTCTTGCTGTGAGGCTGCGGTGCTAACCACCGTGCAGCCCCTATAAAAAGTGTTTTTGTTTATTTGGGGTGTTGGCTATTTTGACTCAGGGAGCTAGTAGATGCGTAGATGTAACAAACGAGTGATGCCACCAGAAATTTGCTGTGCTGCCTCTTTTCATGTCTCTTTCTAGAATGTGCATTTTATGATCTCCTCCACTCTCGCCATATTTGCCAATGACATCAGACCTCTGAGTTGAACTGTGGACTCTGCATTTTTCTCTAGTATTTCTTAACAGCTATGCCAACATTAAGCATGTAGTGAAGTGCGATCACGTTTGAAACTGACTTACCACTTTGTGTATATAAAGGGGGTGTAAATGAACCATTACTGGAGCAGAAATGAAGCAGGATTTGACATGCAGGGTTTATAAACCCAAACACGTTAGCCCATCCACACATGAAGAACTTATATGCATTGAAGCTGTTCCATGCTTTCATGGACTTGGCGATGTAGAAGCTTATCCGAAGTATACGTTTTTTTTTTCTCCCAATCAAAGCTTTAATCATCCTTCCATAATGTATAAGGATCTATTCCCTCAGATAACTAGCTAGTAGTAGCTAGTGTGTGAACTTCCATCTAAACTCTGAAAATACTTGGACAAGTCTTACACATTCCTTGCACAATATTACTATTTTGCTTTCTTTGACTACCACTTTGTTTACCAGAACTACAGTTCTCATGACAGTTCCTAGTTCACATGATGCCAGATAATTTGTATGTTTAACAGGTTATCATTATTTAAAAAATTATAAAAAGCTCTGGGCTGTTGAATACATGCATGGCTCTGCATTTGTTTGCATGTAAGCTATGGGTTCTGGATAAGCTGAATGTAGCAAAAAAGTTCCTCCAGTTTGAGCCAGACAGAGGTCTAAACCAGCTCTGAGGTCTGAAACACTTATGGCTCGCTTTCACAGACGTCCCACTGCAAAGAATCTATTAACCTCATGAATGGGGGCGTCAGTGGGATTAATGTGACCTTCCTATTGCCCTTGATCTCTTGGCCTGTTTTCTTCTCTCTTTTGACCTTGTTGTTGCACTTAGCAATCTGTTGTTTAATCGTGAGTTGTTATAGACTGTTACTGATGTTTGCTTAGTTGAAGAAAGCTTTTCTCTGGCTTGTCATTCATACTATGGGCCTTAATCCTTCCTTTTAAAACATCATATTGTGCCTTCATTGTGCTTATAGGTTGATGTGATAATGTCATAATATATTTTAATGTGACTTTCCCAGAATTATTATATGCAATTCTCGCACAAACCTGATTCCTTAAAAAAAACAAAGTACAAGGCGTCATTTCTGTCCTTATTACCTCGAATGGATTGTTGCAAGTTTATCACAGCCCTGCATGTGGTAAAAATTTGAAAGCTTATTGGCGTGGATGTGAGACTGACAATCACAGAAGCCTGATTGGTAGCGTTTGCACTAATGGCTTTAATTGTCTTCCATCCTGACAAAAACAAGCAAATTAGTTGCAGCAGTGCTGCTATTATTAGAATATTGATGAGCTCTCATGTGTAATGATGTGTTTTCTGAGTGACTTCTACTGTACAACCACTCATCATTATGAATTTGTAATATTTACATCCATAAAATCCTTAAGATAAAATAAAACCTTTCAGAACCTTTTAACTTTGTTTTTAAATTGACGTCACTAAATAGTTAATGCCCCAGTTTTAGTTTATTATGCATTTAACCATACAGTCTAAACAAAAAACTTTGTTTCGTGATCAGCCTTTCTTACAAAGTAAATGTCATAACATATACTCAATAAAAGGGGGGCTGAGACCGGAACTACCAGTTTTCCAATAGGTAGAGAACAACTGAGCCACAACCATTATTGTGTTGCAAGGATTAGGTACATTTTAAATGTTTAAGCTGGCTGGTATCAGTTCTTCCATCCATGCTTCACAACTAGTTGCTCATTCTTACTTTCTGAGCACCAGCTAACAATAATACATTTAGTCTTGTTTAAAAAAAACTTCTTACTTTTCTTACCAATTGGGCAAAGGCCCTTTTTGATTTCTGGAGATAAGATTGTTTTAATCTTCTGTCATGTTGTTTCTCATTCTGGTGGATATACTCATTATTTTTCACCAAACTAGTATTTTTTCCTATCATAAGTTACTTTGTGTTCTAGGCCTGGCTTTAAGAAATAAAGATGAAACAAAGGCTCCCTGAACAGCTGGTTTTAATGTGAAATAAAGCAAGAAAAAACAAGGCAACACAATGAAGCCATTAATAAAAATATAATAGAAAGAATTCTAAATAAAAAATTGATTCAATAAATTAATAGAAAAAAATTATTCTTGAACAGGTTGCAGTGCAAAGATCTTCGTTCTTAAAGCCGCCTATAGAAGGGAAATTTCTTCTAACATCTGAGTTAATTTAAAGATCATTGATCAACATGAGGCAGTTACTCAAAGCAACATTTAGTAGCAGTTGGTTGCTGCTGGAAATCTGTGATACAAATTTCAGTTGATGCAGATCTATGAACTTAAAATACATCATCCTCTGTATTTTGGTTTTATTTCTTTGGATTTATGCTACTTTCAGTTTTGTTTGTGTATTTTTTTGGATTCCTGACACGCCTTCTTTCCTCTGCCATTAGAATTAAGGGCAAATGCCATCTTGCTGGTTGGAACTTGCTCTCACACTCATTAGTGCACCAGATTCCCTCTGGCAACCAACATCCAGACTCACATTAACCTTTACAGGGATGGTTTTTCTCCCTCCGCTCCCCTTCTCTTTCTAGCTGAGCCGTTAATTTGCTGGATCAATCTCTTCCCAATCATTCATTCACATCCTATTTGGCAGCAGATTGAGTCATTCTACAGATTTTGGGGGAATAGCTGTGTTGATGCATGGCTTGCATGCAAGGCCAGGTCCGGCTGTGGCAGTTATTGGTCTATTTTTGACTAAATGAAAAGGAAAGAAAGGCTTTTCTGATATTCTGTGCATCGGTAGGAAAGGTTTAACATTTAAAAGTTTGACTAAACCAGACAACATTAACATGACATGTTTATAGCACGTTAGCATCTTATAACTTTGCTTCTTTCGCTCTCCATCTTTGTGTTAAAATGGATGTTTTTAAGATCTGCTGCCTTACCTGGATTGAAACTTAACTGTTTTTGGCTCAATCTCTACATACGCTGCACTGTAGTTAGCAACATAGCTAGCTGTTCTTTGCAAACCAAGCCATACAGGAGGGTTTCTGCTGTAATATTTCGTTTTTTCTTGCAGAAAAGAGTCGAGACTTGCTGCAAAAGCTACTACTCTTTAAGCCACCAGCAGATTAGTGCATTGAATCCTGGGAAAGTTGTGATCTTGTGACAGCAAGAGAGTGGCTCATTGAAGTTGAGTCTTGGAAATGAGTAAAGTTTACAGATGGAATTAAATGTGTTCTTAGCTGACTGTCATCCTGACCCTTTTCCGTTAGTCTCAAAGACTGTATTACCTAGAGACTGTGCTGAATCCCAGTGGAACACTTCAGTCTGACTATTTGTTTCCTAAAAAACAGACTTTGTGCCATCAGTGTCATCAAACTGGTGATTTGGATTTATACACTAAGGCAAAGCACTTAAAAAAATAAAATCCTTCTCTAGTTTATACAAAAGCCTGAAATTTGAAAATGGTGATCCATCTTTTAACCTTAACGCTTTTTATTTTTTCCTATTTATATTATGCACCAACAGACACTTGCAATGCCGTTGTCAAGCTTTTTGTGTCTGTCATAATAAAAACTCATAACCTGGAGGAGATAAACTCTCCTCGTTTATAACTGTTTCATTCAGGCTATGATTGAATAGGAACTAATTAACAACATGACCTGACAAATCCCTTCAAGTAATGTCAGAGGCAATTTAACAAAAAGTCTTCTAAAATAGTACACCCTATACAAGCTATTTACAAGAGTAAATTGTCAACTTGCTTGAAGGAATTAGGACTTAATTATAAGAACCGGTTGTGTGCATGCTAGCTTAGTGAGAGTGCTTGTGAAAGAACACTTTGGAGGGGATTTTCATTCAGCTCGTCTCACTAACACACTGCTGTGTGTTCCTGCCACCATCAACACTGTTTCGTTAGGAGCTGTCACATCTGGATGTTTGGCAAATATTTCAACCAACTTCACACTTCCTCTCTGCCATTTATGTGTCATTATTTTTTAACTTGTGTATCTTTATTGAAGTTTTTTACTGCACATTTTTTTATTTACCATTGTCTCAAGGCAAAAACGAGTTATTCAGGTATGTCATTATTTGTGGATCCCAACATGTTCAGTTTTATCCCAAAAATAATAATAAGCATAGATTTTACACATATTTCGTTACATCATATTGCTTTCATATCATCAACTTATGTGTTTATCACATATCATCATATTTACTTAACATCATCATCATCATCATCAAGAAATTGACACATTTTCAAAAATACTTCTGGTACTTTTCTAGTATCATTTATGCACACTTCCAACTTTTGCTGTGCCATTTCAAGTTATTAACATGCATAAACTGTTCAGGTAAAATGACAGAGATTGAACTCTTTATCCCAGTTACTCCTGATAATCAGACTAATTCAGACTTTATGAGGTAGCTATTGTACCTCCCCCATCATCCTGGTGGACACTCTTGTTCTTAAGCAAAAACACATCTGAGCTAAAGAAGAATTTTTATTGAGTCATGATCAAAACAATTCAGAAGAAAACTGAGCAGAAAATACTGATATTGTAAATTTGTAATTTATTTAGATTAAACTGAGCTTTTTAATACATTTTTTGCCTTTTCAGGTAAATCCAGTATACTTCCTTATATTTTGCTCTCAATGTCTATCGAAATATATGGAAAAGGTCTTACTGTTAACTGACTTAGTTTCTCTAGCAGGGATCACCAACTCTAGACCTCTTTAGCCAGTGTTCTGCAGGATTTAGATGTTTCCCTGCTCCAACACACTTCACTCAAATTAATGGGTATTAAGAGGTGTGCACAGAACTTGACGACAAGCTGTCTGAGAACCGTATAATTTTTTATCAGGTGTGGTGCAGCAGGGAAACCTCTAAAAATGTCCAGAGGTCCAGAGTTGGTCATCCCTGGTCTGTAGGCTGAAAAAACAGCTGCACAATTTATTCCCAACAATAGGAAAAATCAAATATATCGTAATAAAGTTCGCTCAGTCGTTTCTGTGATACCAAATAAAGCATATATGCATGTGGAACTGTTTAAATTCCCATTTCTTCCAAAAAGTTTAAAGGATTTCTCATCCCTGGTGCTTAGAAATTCAGCATATAGATGTACGCTTCAGCTCAAACAGTTCAAATAAAGAGTTAGTCATTTTATCTGTTCTTAAATATTTCAATCAAACAGTTTCCTTTGAAGCCATGTTGTTTAAATCATCTTGGAGAATCTGGCGTCTCTGCAGTGGTTGTCGGTATTTCTCAGCTTCAGCTATGATCAGCGGTGATGTAACATGTGCTTGGAGCTCCAACAGTGATCACAGATCAATTTTCTTTTATTAGCATGTTTACTGACTGAAGCATCTCCCACGGAGCCTCGGGATCTGCCAGGAGCTCCTACAGAGGGGGTACAGAACACATTTTACCAGCTATGGCTGTTTTTTTTTTTTAGCAAGCTGAAAAAGAAAAAGAAAAAAATGTTGGAAGATTTCTCACTGATCTGTCTGACCTCATGATGTTAAAATCAGAACTCTTATGGGATCTCTCTATACAAATCTAACCTCAATTGAACAAATGGAACAAAGATGTTAAATATGAGATTTTTGGAGTCAGAAGGTTTCTGGTTTCTGTTGGTTGTCCCTTTGACTAGTTTAGCCCAATTTTGTTTAAATAAAATCTGTTTGCAAACATATGAATCAAAGTTTTGTCCTCCTCCTCATATATTCAACTATCTCTTCTCTTTGCTACAAAAGAATACAAGAAATGCCATTTCCTCTATTAATTTCATCATAATACTACATCTAAGGGGTTCTTGGACTCAAACTTATCCTTTCTTCTTCTTCATTCTTCTAGCTGTTGCTGCAGAAGAATAAAGCAGGGATGAGTCTGAAGCTTTTCTATCTGTAATGATAACTCAAGGCATCTCATAACCAAATATTGTTTTTAGTACTTTTGGCACCACTTTCCATCATGTTTTGGATAATGTAAACACGAATGTAGCCCCAGAGTACTGAGTTAGCAACATTCTTCACAGTCCCTGATTCCCTTTTCTCTGATTTTTATAGACTAAATTACATTTTGGCAAATCATGCCATGGAGTCATGCTACATTAGTTACTGATAACACAGTCGACACAGATGTACAGACAACAGTCAGGTTTCTAAAGACAGAGGATGATCTAAATGTGTGGATAATGTGTCAAGTAATGTTTTTAACACTTTTAAATAGATTTATGGGCATTTTAGGCTCTAGATATGAAATAAAATGTGTCAGAAAGGCATTAGTGGGACATCCAGTAATGACAAGTTTTTTCTCTTTGCCTTTTGGACATGCATCCGGCTCTTATGACATGAAATCCACTAGAAAATCTATCCCTCCACTCATCTTGCCACTCTTGCTTGCTATCTTCCTCTGTCTCATTGCCCTGACCCCCACCTGGGCGTGGCAGGCCACTGCCTTCATCCCGTCCTTATTGGTGAGTGTCTCAGTGGACAGGCAGTGAGAAGATAGAGGAGGGCTAAGGAGTGATAGATTGCCATTCTTTAGACTTTCTCTTTCCCATTCATCGACTGTTCACTGGCCATCGCCTTCCCAGGACTTGGCTTAGCTTTTAATGGCTTGAAACATCATATGAGTCAAACTCATTTTTAGCTGAGAGATAGAGGGAGAGAGGAGAGAGGGGAGGAGTCCCTCAGCCAGCCACAGCTAAGCTTCAATCTGGCAGGCTAAAGCAGAGGGGCTTCTAAAGTAAACACACTGATTTACAATGTGGAATCCCTGGAGAGGAAAGGCGACAGTGCGGCAAGAATCAACATGATCAGATATAAAAACGGAATTTTAATGGAGCAAATATGAAATATGTGGAATCACTGTCTTTCCCTTCTTTGCATACTTATTTTAGGTCATTATGTTGAATTATATAACATTATGTAATACTTTGTACAACATAATTCAACAATTACCACCTAATCCTGTGTCTGACTTCAACAAAGCAATTTGTACATTCATCATAAAACACTGAAAATCCGAGATCTTCGGGTTTGCAAAGACATTTTGTGTGTTAGGCCAATTTTTATTCTATGCACAGCAAAGCTGCTTTGATTAAGTGTTACGGAAATGAAAAAAAACTTAAAGGTGAAGGAGGCAGCTGTCGGTTTTCTGTAGGTACAAAGCAGGATTCTACAACGATTCTTCTAAGGAATGGGAAATAAAATCGTCCAAACAGGAGTCCATTTAGTAGGAGACAGAACTTCTAGCATGGATATGTAATGAAGATTTTTCATCAGGGATGTGTGCAAGGACACAAACACAGACCAGAAAAGAGGATGAAAATAAAGATAAATTTTTATTTTGAAAAGCAAACGAGCTGAAGATGCTGCAGCGTGAAGCATCTGAGATGGAAACCCATAAGCAAACCAACAAACAGTCCAGGGGTACAAAGCAAAAATACAAAACACAACAAATAAAAAAATAATTAAAATATTTAATAAATGAATAAACATAAATCCTAAAGATGCTTATGAAGTGCTACCTTCAGGGAGGGGGTCTGAGCTCTCCTTCCTCCCCACATCTGTAACCCCAACAACCTGAGACCTTGGATTAATTTAGATTTTACTGATCACTGAGGTCTTATTTGCACCTTCACATTTTAGTGATTTGATTTTAGGTAGTTTGCTTTTAATGCTATTTATTTGGTTTTATGTTATGTTATGTTATGTTGGTTTACTTCTTATGAAATAATCTTTTCAACTTGTATTTAGTGGTTGACTTGTATACACGTAAACCTCACCCTTTAATATTTATTTATTCTGATTATTTTGGTGTAGTTGGCCATGTTTACTGTTTTTGTGTGGTTATCTGTTGTATTGTGATTGCAGCACAGTTGCACTTAAATGAACACATCTGTGACACCGCAATGTCTATTTGAGAACTTTGTCATTTTGAGGGGATAATTGTTAAGATGTGTAGTTATTAGTATTCTCACAAGTTAGAGATTCAACTTTTGGGTTAAACTTATGGAAAATGTAAATGTTGATGCTACACTGATAAAATACCATGAATGTAGGGAATTTCAGGAGAATCCTGCAATGGTAAATTCCTCATTTCAAACAGTTTATTGAAAGAACAAAATGGGGTATACAACATCATAAAAGGACTCTTCATGTGTAAGGCGTCGTCATGGTAAAATGTGAACAGTCTCATTGGGAACCACTGCTGTATATCTCCATCCTGTAGATCTCCATCTTGTAGATCTTTGTCCTGTAGACGTGAATCCAAATGTTCCCAGTCGGCTTTCCTGTAAATTCCTTTTTTTGGTGAGGACCTTTTTACTCGCTACCAGCAAGATACTGAACAAATGCCTCTCTTTCTTTAGCCATTTACTGGGCATGAGCTAAAAAATAAAATTTGGCTTTCCAGAGGCAGATCACTTCCAAGTATTTCTTGTATAGCGTCATCCTTTCCCTCAGTTTTCAATGCATATCATGCATCTGTACTGTTACTACTTCATTGCGTATAGACAGTTATGCTTTCTCCAGCTGTAAGTGATGTCCCACTTACACCAATATAAAACATCAGTAGGACATTATTCTACACCGATCGCTCATAAACCTATAGTAGTGAATGGATTGTATAAGAAAGTCAAAGGGGAGAAGGGGATGTGTTTGAGTCCAGTTAAGACTACTTTTTACACTGACACTACCAGATGCTGTTATGCTACAGCAGATGTGAAGCTTTGGAGGCATTTTGTATGTTCAAAACAGAGGCAGCAGGCTCAAAATCGACTGTTAGGTTGTATATGGAGGTAAGAGGAAATCAAAGGACTAAAAATAAAGGTAGGCTTACGATAAAACTAAGTGTCTGATAACATAAGAACTAAACCAGCTATAACAAAATAAAACCTGTTTTAAATAAGGCAAGAAAGTAAAAATACGTCCCCCCTCTTTCTTTTACTGTGCTACTTGTTTCCTCATTGTTATCTGTCCTCGCTCTCTGGCAGGTTAAAAGGGCTGAAAAAGCTGTTTGCTGCAGGCAGTGACCAATGTCAAGAGCAAAGGAAAAGATAAATGAGTGAAAGGTTTGTAAAGAGGGGCAAGAGGAGCAGGCAGATGAGTGGAGCTGAAGGGGGCTCAGTTAGAGAGTCCTTGTTTGAGCAACAGAAAACTGACAAAGAGAAGTAAATTGGCAATTGAACAATCTCAAACAAATGCAGCGAAGTCTCTCACACAGATGGTCATGCTGCATCTGTGTGTTCACCTTGTCTGAGTGTGTGTTCAGTCTCACGCGTCCTTGTGCAATGCTGTGTGCAAACTGCCGGGTAAAATCCAGTTTTCTGAATGTTAGACGAACTGAATTGTTCATTATGAACATGACTTTTAGAAACTGGATCCAACTCTGATTAACGTCTATGCTCAGGCCTTTGAAACTAGATATTAGTGTCCCTTGTGTGATGTCCAACGTGACGGCCAAATCAGTGCAGCAACTCAAAAAGAGTTGTAAAGTTTAACATGAAGACTAACAGAGGTGTCAAATTTTAGATGTTCAAGCAGCTTTGGTTGCAATGGGATGCAACAAGGTGTCCATGAGACGTACTTGGTTATGTTTTTTTAACCAACACATACTGTGCATACATGCTGAAGCTGTATTTGTACACAAATGCATGCACTTCACACACTGTTGTTTGTCCATTCAGAGACGATAGCAAAAATGGTGGTAAAAATATAGCAGCTGCTATGTTTGTGGACCCACGACAAAGAGACATAACTGGCTCATTCTAAGAGAATATAAACATAAGTTATATTATGTTTTAATTAATTTTTTTTTTTTTATCAAACCCATATATAACCAGATAAAACCCAGTAAGCTCATGATCTGTTTCAAAAGGGTGACCTGGCCAAGAGATTAGCAACACATGGTCATATAATAACAATAAAGAGCAAAATGGAATTTCTGTTTGATGCATAAATAATAAAAACCGACAGATGAAAGTAGAGTTGAAAACATGAGCACTGCGTGATGGCGTCACATTGTCGTTAAAGATGGAGCGGATGGCTTCAAATGAAATCAGCATTCTGCCATTTTATAGTCTATTCCAAGCACATGGGGTAGCAAAACTAAATGCTCTCTTCCCAGGCTCAGTGTGGAAAAGAGGGATAGTCTAATAGTAAAACTCATAAAAGCACAGAGCATAACGGCTTAGAGTCCTTTGATAGCCAAATATGAAGGAACCAATCCAAGAAAAGCTTTTTTTTTAGAAGTCATTGTACCATTCTACTTGCTCCTATTCTGGATTTCTTGCTTTTGTTCTGGTCACGGCTAGGAGCTAAAAGCATACATGCCTAGGTAAATATGTTAGAACATATACTACATATACTGCCTGACAGAAAAGAAAAGGTCATAATACCAATATATATTTGGAGGAGCAGAAAAATATAATTATTACATGTTATTTTAGCACTGGGATGGACTGGTGTCTGTCTCAGGTGTTTATTGCCTCATAGTCCCCATAAACCTGCATTGGAAGAGGCAGGTATAGATAATTGATCAATAAATGATGGACATGTTATTTTAACTCATAAAACTGGACTGAGTATACCATGAGCAAATTTTTTTTTTTTAAATCCTGATCCAAAAAAATTTAGGCATTTTTCCCCCTCATGGTAAATGGACTTTTGCTTATACAGCACTTTTCCAGTCAGCTTGACCAATCAAAGAGCTTTACACTGCGTGTCACATTCATCTATTCACAACACACTTGTTAAGGCATTTCAGGAGGCAATGCAGGGTTCAGTGTTTTGCCCAAGTACACCTAGGCATGTAGTCAGGGAAGCCTGGAATCGATCCACCGCCCTTCTGGTTGGAAAACTGTGCTTCCTCCTGAACTACAGTGTTGAACAAGGAGAAGACAGTATAGTGGTAAAAAGTGGAGCATCAGACTGATTTGATCACTAACAACATAGAAAAGTCGGTCTTGAGGGTCAGATATGAAAAGTAACCAGATTTTCCTGCAGAGTTTGTCATTTTGAGTGTTTAATGACAGTGTGTGATGTTTTCACACACTGTGCCAATTTCACTATATCATAGCAGGAAAACCTCTGGCAGAGATCCATAATATGCACATTTCTTTTTATTACATTATTATTTTTTTATTAGCTTTATTTAAATTAGAAAAAATACAATTTGAACCATTACTGGTTTGTTGATCTGGGTTACTGTGAATTTCACACATTTCTTTATGCCCCGCAGAACTTACTTTTATATTCCTCCCATCTGACGGATCATTCATGCTGCTCCCATGCTGATCTCCAAAGTAGTTCCCAAGGCCTTTTACTCATCATTTGAATTATGCAAAACTTATATAGCTATGTATATTATAACATCCCATCTACATGCACATGCTGTTAACTGCAGCTCCTGAATCCCCTGTCCCCCCACATGATACTAATTCTTATTAGCAAACCATCAATGGCTGATGTCGGATCTTATACTGATCTGGCCCATCTGACTTGATCAGCAGCATCTGTTTGCAGCTTATTGTGGTGATGGTGGAGGATGTACACTCATGTAATGTTCTGTACTGTACTGCTAACACCTGGGAACGCCATTAGCATGTTGATGTCCAGGATGTGCAGCCTTGACATGTGGACGTGCATTTTTAGTTCCGTTTTCTTTTTTTTTCTTTGCTATCATACATGTACAGCCAAACAGATGTAGGTTCATACAGCTGTTTAACATCTGGGACAGCAGCTCTTGCTCAGCATCATTTCAATCGTCACTAAGAGGCTTAACACGAGCGGCCACTTGCCTCAGCAGAACCGGGTCCGATATCAGGCTAAAAGGAGGTCCCCAGCAGAGCACATCTGTTACTTCCTCTCTCCCTCTCTCTCTCTCTCTCCCCCCCCCCTCCCAAACCCACATCTGCACTGTGCTCCTCCAGGGGGCACGCACAAACATGTGCACAGTCACACATATACACCTAAATGTCTCTTGGCAGAACAAACACAGTGGAGTGAAAAAAAGTTGCTGTAGAATCTGTCTTACTGGACCAGATGTGACTGTGTTCTGAAATATTGGTCATATATGGCAGGAGGAAAAAAAAGAAGCTCCGCCCTTCTTTACAACCTGTCCCCAAGTAGGTCAGGTAAAATGCTGCAACATCTGGAGAAAAATAAACTCCATAAATTCAGCATAATCATGCCTGAAATCACGATCTGTGAAGGATAGGGGTGTCATGATAAGGTTTCACAACACTTTTAATGTGTAAAAACAAATGGACATTCCTTATAGCTCTTTTTTTTTAAGTTCTATCTTTTGATGCAGATATAACAGGGATAGCTGCTGAGCCTTTTGTGTTAACAAGCAATTGAATGGGTGTTTCTAATAAAGTGGCCGTACAGTGTGAAGCATAACATGCTTGTTAACAGATAGCTATGTCAACATCAAGTATAACTCAGGAATGGCCATCTGCATGTGACCACTTACCCGTGCTCCACTGGGAACTGCTTTCTTAGCTTTGCATTGACATACATGAAGCGATTATCGGTTTAGGTTCAACTCATTACCCTTGAAAAAATTAGTTATTGTTTTAGATTTTGTAATTAAGGTGGGCTGAAACCTAAATATACCTTAATATTAAATAAATTCCTCCAGTTAATTTCAGGGATGCTGCAGATGAGTAGCTGACAGCGACGAGCTTAACGATTGTCTGCTATTGAGATTGATCGTAACACGGACACAGAGGAGCAGTGAAGCATGTTGGGTGTGGGTTCATCAATCAAAACAAAGAGTCTTTAAGACATGTCTCATGAACCAAATGACTGCTTTTGTTGATGATGCCAGAAGCTTCTTTAAAAGTTTTACCAGGGTATGTCAATCATTTTCATCATGGACTTTTGCATTTACCTCCACAGGCTTAGACTTGTGGTGTCAAATATTTACATGATCCTTTGGTTTATTTGGACTGTTTTTTTCCTGTGGAACAATTTTTAATAAATCTTCTGGCTTCCAGGGTGAGGAAACTGATCACACAAATACTCCTTGTAGGATTTAGTCATGGACTATCTCAAATGTCCAAGACTTATGGGGTGTAAAACACCTCCCAGGCGCCAGAGCACACAGTGCTTCTGTCGGATTTGGGCTGAGTAGCTACACAATCTCAGCATTTGTATTTTGTCTTGTTTCTCAGAACTGGAGAGATTTGAATCAAAGAATTAATGAAACTCTGTCTGGAATTGGATTCTTTGAATTTGCTCAGATGGGATAGCAAGTAGTCCTCTAATGACAGGTTTGGCAGTCCATCTGCATGTCCTTAGTTTTATTTACTGCATAATGAAGTTTTAAAGGTGCTATATTAGTGAAAATCTGAAGAAATATTTCACCACTTTAAGGATAATTGGTACTGATGTAATAGAAGCATGCTCACAGTTACTGATTTTGATTCTATTTAAAGTTAAAAGTTGAGCAACGTTGCAGTTTGTTGAGGCTTTTGTTCTCAGATAGTTGAGAAATAAAAGTGTTACATTTTCTCTTTAAAAGGCAAAATAAAAACTCTACCAACAATTACAGAAAAACATATCCTCAATAAAGATTTTTAAAAAGCAGCACACTTTAAAATGTGAGACTTTTCCACTAGAATTAAAGTAAAACAAAAAAATTCCCTGAGACCTGTGAAGACATATTTGGCTGTTTTGAACATCTTGATGAAATAAGCTCCCCCAACCCGATTCTGTGTGGTTATGAGCTGATAGTTACAGAAGCAGCCCAAGCAAAGCAGATGCGCATAAAAAGCTTTAATCAGTATAAAAGCAAAAACATCTTTAACTTTTCCCCACCTGCGTGTAGGAGCTTCAGGCCTCGTCCACTCATTCATCTATCTTTCAAGTTCCAAGTGGTTCATTTGTCTTGTGCTAGATGGCAGTTAAATGCAGTCGTACATGCATCCTGTGCACACCCAATAAAATAAAAAGACAATACTCACAAGATAATATAAATAAGCCAGAGTTCAATGATTGTGCAAAATTAATTTGTTAAAAATGTATGTTTTAAGCTTTTATGCCCAAACAAGTAAAATACTGGGTCAGTAAAAGCCTAACCTTTTTAGAAAACTCCTTTCAGAGTAAAGATATTTGCAGAGGTGATGTGTGAACAGGGGAAAAACAGATGCTTCTGGCATGTGACTGAAGAATAAACTGTTATTTCTTTGCTTTAGTTGTTCCAGAAGGAACTGTTCTTGCTATGCACTAAAACACAGAAGAAGAGTAAAGGTCTGGTGGCGTGGTCTATGTGAAGTTTCTCAAGTGAGGTGATCTGTAAGTTTTTTGTTTTTTTTTAACCTGCAGCTATGAGAACCAGTTTAATTTTAGAAAACACTACAGAAAGGAGCTTCAGTGCTTACCTTTTAATGTTCGGTACCACAGGATACAGCAGAACAGAATTTATTCTGCATTTCTTTGTGGCATCAACATTAAGAGCAATGCTAGAATGTGATATTGACCAGAATTCATGTTAATACATATGGCATGATGGTGAGTTTCAGCTGCGTAGGAGAGCCACCTGTGACGTCTTCACTGACCTTGCTGAAATGAATGAAAAAGCATGAATTCTAAAATGAAAGGAAATGTGGGGAAAGAAAAGGAATCCTGGTGCTTAGGGCTTAAATTGCAGAAGGTTATATGTCGTAGCTGTAACACGGCTGCCATTAGCATCTATTGCTATCTGGCTTATACTTTATAACAGGTAAGGGTACGGTTGGCATGGAAACACAGATATCAGGGTGAGCCGAACCAATCCTTACATCCCGAGCCGGGCTCCTTGGTGGCAACAGGGCTTCTATGCCTCAGCATACCAAGACATTTTGGACAAATTCATGGGTACCGACTTTTTGGGAACGGTGCACGTGTGTGTAAAGGCAAACCATTACTTTTAGGAATGTATTGTATTTCATCCATACGCAGACTAATGTGACCCCTGCGTTCTAGCTTTTCTCTGTGTTCGGACCCGAGAAGAAATTCTTGATCTGAGAAATACTCAAACATGTGGTTAAAAACAGACTCCGTGAAGTAAATGGAGGTCCAACAGTGTTGCAAAACTTGACGACCTGATCGGATACAAATAAATTGTCATCATGAAACTCACACAGTAAAAATCCTCCTTGCACATAGTTTTTACCATCAAAGTCAGAAAAAAGATGCATCTAAAAATGCATCTGAAAATTGTCTGTTGCTTCTCAAAGTAGAATTTTGTTTGAGTTGATTTCCTGTTTATGTTTAGGTAAATCCCTCGCTTTAGTGATTATCTGACAATAGCTGTAGACATATTTTAAGACCTGTGCAGCACACCCTGGGAGAGTTCATGCATGTACTTCCACACTTTCACAAACACACCTTGTGATAATTATAATTTTCTTCCGTTTCTCACAGAAAAGAAAAACACGGCTGGAAAAAGGCAAATGATAAGCATCTCCTTGTTTAAAGCTACACTATTCAAGATTTTTCTTTCTTTTCATTTTTAAATTACAGTTTATTTTGTGACTTTGTCAACTTTGGAAATTGGCTCACATTATCTTTAAATTATGTTTTTCTCTGTTTTAGGCAAGATGCTGCTGAAAACATTTAGAGCAAAATAGATCATATCTGGTTGTTTTTTGTCTCTAAAAAAAACATCATACAGTACATAGTGCATGCTGACACTTTATGAGGCACAATTGCTAGTTAGCAAGAATGAGAATCTCCCGTTCCACCACATCTTAAAGGTGCTCAGTTGGATTGAGACCTAGTAACTGTGGAGGGCTTTGCCATTCTTTGAGCTACGGCAAATTCTGATCCGACCATCTGAATGTGGAGCTGAAATGAGACTTATCAGACCAGCAACGTTTCTCCATCTTCTGTCATCCAGTGCTGGTGAGCCTGTGTGAATTGTAGCCTCAGTTTCCTGCTCTTAGCTGGCAGGAAGCACCCGGTGTGGTCTTCTGCTGCTGTAGCCGAAATAATGCAGAATACCCTGTCTGAGTGCATGAATGGTTATTTACCACTTTGTATGAGTGTGTGAGAGAAATTGATGAGGTTAAGGTGGATACTTGGGTGAAGGCTCATCTTTAATTTGTTAATTTGATGTTGAAATTATTTTAATTTGGCATTTGATAATTGCTGACGGTGACCTGTCCAGGGTGCAGCCTGCCTCTCACCTGCTAAATAATGGGTTAGGCTCCAGCTTACCTGCGACCCTAATGGACAAAGTGGTATAAATAATGAATGGATGGATGAATTTGATTATTGCTGTTATGTAAATCCATTTGTGCTGCTCTTCTGTATGAGAAGAATTATATAAATAAAGTTTGATTGATTTGAGTTGCTGTTGCCTTTCTATTATCTCCAACCTGTTAACCCTTTTACCTCTGACAGTAAAAAGACATTCTGGTCCAGACAACTGCTGCTCACCGGATGTTTCCTCTTCTTCAGACCGTTCTTTGTAAACCGTAGAGATGGTTCTGGAAAAATCTCAGTAGATCAGCATTTTTTAAATACTCAGACCAACAACCATGCCACTTTCAAACTCGTTTATAGATAAAGTGTGTAACAAAAATAGAAATCAATGACAGAAAAATCTCTAAAAACTGTTTTCATCAGTATCTAATCACTTTAAAAATAAAACAAAAAAATGTTTTTAAAAGTGGCTGCACGGCTGGCGGTGGTTAGCACCTCACAGCAAGATGGTCACTGGTTTGAGTCTTGGCTAGGGGGGAGGTTTGATCCTGGTGGCAGTGGCCTTTCTGTGTGGAGTTGCATGTTCTCTCCAGGTACTCTGGCTTCCTCCCACCATCCAAAGACTGATGTTATATCTTTGGTTGTTAGGTTAATTGGTCACTCTAAATTCTGTGTAAGCGTGTGTGGTTGTTTGTCTCTTTCTATGTTGGCCTTTCGATGGATTGGTGACCTGTCCAGGGTGTACCCTGCCTCTCACCTGCTAAAAATGCTGGGTTAGGCTCCAGCTTCCCTGTGACCCATATTTGAAAAAGTGGTACAGATAATGAATTAATTTTTATTCTTTAAGAATGAGCCATTTATATCGACTTGCTGTGGGTCCACACATGACACCTGCCATATTTGTGGCACCTTTTTTACCACGGTGTCTTTGAATGGATCAACAACTCTGTGTGAAGTGAGATACTCCTGAGCTTTAAAACTTTGTTTGATAGGTGGTAGAGGACTATTTGGGATGAGTAATGCTTTTAAAACCACATAGAAGAAGACAAAGTCAGAAGAAGATGCAATCATTTCTGCACCTGAGGCGAACGGATCAACTCGCAGATGAAAACGTGTTTATGTCTGAAAGAATTTTGGCCACTGACGGCCACCATCCTTTCATGCCTGAGCTTAGCATTTGAAGTCATTTCTATGGCCATATAAAAATAAATAAATAAAAAAATAAATGAGGTTTAATATCTTTATCTAGCCACATTCAGTTCACTCTGTGAACTGTACAGCGGTGTGACAGTGCATGCCACAGAGCCCCCTCACTTCTCCATTCCTTTGCTTCAACAGTGGTTGTCACTATGAAATTAGCCAAAGCAAGCGTGACCACAAAGCACGGCAGCCTTAACATCAAAAAGTAATCCTAAGTGCCAGAGGAAACATCGGCACTCATCACTGCTCAGTCAAACCGGAAAAAATCTGGATCATTTGTTTTGTGTGTCATCTTGCTCCTTCTTGTGTCAGAATATGCAAGAGAATATCTTCTCTTAATTTTTTTTTCATGATTTCCGTTCAATAAACATCTGTGTTTCTGTCACCATAATCAGATGCTGATAGTAATCATATAACCGTGAGTCACTGAGCATCCTTTCATCCACCCATTTGCCTTCAGTACCATGACAGGTAGAATCTGTTGTAAGAGTAAATTCTCACATTTCGTCAGTACTTGTTCTCATGTTTCTCAAACTAAGCAAAACCAAATCAAAAGGGGAAAAAACAGAGAAAAACACACATCCCTGAATTGTTGGCCCTTTGCTTTCACTCAATAATTTTGTTCGTTCTTTGTTGCTGACTGGCATCGATTCAGCAGTGTGTGAGTAGAACATGTGTGTGACTAATACATCTTCATCCTTGGCGAGTCCTCTCTAAGAGCGCAGCAACCCACTGAGATATAAGGGAAATATGTGGAAAGAGCTCTCTTTGCTCCCAACTGTATTGCTCCTTCTAAAAGTATTAGACAGTACCAACAGGTAAGAAGTACCACCAATAGCCGGTAAAGGCTAAACTGGCAGGAAGAAAGTTTAAGTTTACCCAACAAGAATAAAAGCAGTGCAAAAGGTTTTTTTTTTTTCTTTTAAATCTCATTTTTGTACAGGTCATTGCATGAAAAGATAACCCGGGTATTCATATACCTGTATACATGACCAAATAAATATCTGATTATTTTATTATTGTTTTAGTTCCTATCTTTACCAGCAGTAATATACTGTAGTCCTGTATTTTACTGGAGTAAATGCCATAGTATCCTGGTTTATGTTGTGCAACTCCTAACTGTAAATCTAGGATTTAAAAAACCACAAAAATAAAAGGTTTCTGAAAGCAAAATAAATTAGACGGACCCCTTTTCCCCTTGTTTATCCCTGTTAATAAAGTGTAGAATTTCCTTGAGGTGTTTGTGACATTCATTGGTTAAAATATCACAAAGCAGTACAGCAGGTCCCATCTCAACGCTGTCTTTACAGCTCTGTAGCGATTTAGCGCCGTTAAACATTAGAAATGTTTAAATTAAAATATAAATTTTAACAATTACATAAAATTATTAATTATTAATCATAATATAGACCATACCTCGGGAGCACCACCACACAGATAGCTTTAATATTAATCAAATGGCTGTGTGGACACCATTAAAGTACTAAATTAATTAATTAAAATAATTAATTAATTCCAGATAGTCGAATCAAAGAGTTATCATTCAGTCTAAGGACGCTAATAACGTGAATTCTTAATTTGAAGGGATCCATAACATGATTCAAAGGAGAACATTCACAAAACCAGACCAGTTTAGGATAAATCTAAATGATTTCTTACAAGTCCAATCATGAATCATGAATGAAATGTTTGCAAGGAGTGAAACAAAAGTTAATTAACCTGTGGTGTTAATTAAACTAATGTTTAGAGAAACTGGGAAGGATTTCTAAATCCTAAAAAGAAAAGAAAAATAGTATGAAAGTTTAACTAAAAAGCTAATTATTTCACTAAAAACCAGTCTGGACGACATGCCAACCATTCCTTGGCAGACAAACCGAGAATGACCCGGGCAGGACTAGTCCGGTTCTGTTTGGACCAGAGGCGACTTACGACCATTGTGGTGACACTCAGCTCACCAGTGGAGGCTTGAGTTGGTTGTAAGCTCCGACTCGCAGCTTCCAGAGAAAAAGGAGGTTTGTCCCACGTGCTGGTTTGTAGGTGAGGGTCTGATGGCTCGGTCTGCTGGTGGCCTGAAGATTTGGATCAGGCAGTGCTGCTGATGCAGTCTCGTACCACGGCTGGATTGGTGATGACGTCCCAGAAACAGGCAGGCCAGAAACAGAAATTGCATATATATTTTAGACTGGAAATGCGACAAAACAGAGAAATGCTATCTCAAAAGCTGACTGAATTAGTTAATTTCAAATGTAGGTGAAAGGTATTCTATTTAAATGTTTGATCCCATTTACTTAATTTTTTTTTCTGTAAGAAATCAGGTCAAAATCACTTAAAAGTCTAATTCAACATTAAAAAAAATGTTTAAATGCATGTTTTAATATCTATTTGAATTTTTTTGTCTACCTTCTCTCTCATAATCAAGTTGCTTGGTTTGACTATGAGTAAGTAAGTTGTGTGATCTCATGTGTCGACACTATATTAGCATATAAACATCTATTTGATGTTGACAGACTGACTGACTTGGATTTTCCAAAAATGTCAAACCTTGTTCTCATGTCCTACTCTAGGCAGGCTGAAGCAAACCTTCAAAGGAACTGAAAGATTTTACTGACTTACTGGCCTCGAGGTGGAGCAAAGCTTAGAGAAGTGAACACTTCAGACATATTTGAACATGCCAGCAAAATACTCTCAAAGTGAGACATGTGAGTTTAGAGTTTGGTTGAATGGAAACAGAAATGCGAGATGATTCATATGTGTCATGTCGTCTTATTCCATGATATGTTGCATGAAAAGGAAAGAAACTTTCTGGGAGTGTTGTTGAAGATTTTATTTCCTTACATCTAACAACAGTCACAAAGCACAATGGAGGGCAGAAGAATTTGTGGCAACAGAACTACTTTACACAGATCCAAGTCACCACGTATACTGAATAAGTCAGGAAAAGAGGAAGTGCTAGTGTATGGAAGCAGAAAGCAGCCACGCTTGAAAAAAAATAAACATCTTTATCTTGAGACAAGGTTCTCATTATCCCCAAATAAGGATGTTTTCTCAAGATAAACTATTTTTTTTTAATAAAAAATTGGTTTTCTCAAGATAATGGATTAAATATCTTAAAACTAGGGCTGTCAAAAACAAAGCGTTAACGGCGTTAATTGCGTTAAATTTATACAACTGTCATTTTTCTGTTATGACGGCGGGATGGATGATGGTGAAGATGAGCCGGCTGGCTCTATGGATGGACTTCAGAATAAATACTGGGTTAATGGAGCAACCCATGGACGTTGCCTCCATGAAGAATAAGGGTTTTTAACACACACTCTTTTCCCGGTAAGAGGGTTCCACACCTGCACTTTGTCACCGACAGTGACGGTTGCTGATCGGCTTTTCTCTTGTTGCATTTGTTTATGGTTCAGCTGAGAAGGAGGATGCGGTTCATGGTTCACACTGTCACATACTTACCTCCAAGTATTGTTTTTGGCAGGACCTTCTCTAACACAGTAGCTGGCTGGTGGTAGACAGGGTTTTACTGCTGTTATGCAGGGGCGGGTCTAGAAAAGTTCTGATGGGGGGCCAGGAAGGATCACTGACTGGAAAATGAGCTATTTTATCAACATTTGTTTACTTTGGGTAAACTATTGTAGGACTTTTATCACTGCTGCACAAACAGTCACACTTCAATTATTAAAGGAAAAAGTTGTTTTTATCCAGATCATCAGTTTTATCAAAGTTTCTTCATCATTGTTGAGTGTTTAACTTCAGTCGTCACATCTGCTGGTTTTATGACACAAACTGTCATTATGGAGACGGTTGGTGAGATGATGATATATGAATTATGAATTCTGATCTAGAATGTAGTAGAGATGATTTAGAACAACATATAGAAGTACATTACATGCTGCGTTTACTGACCATTGGACATCTGATGTTTACCCAAGGAAAGGTCAGTTTACACTAAATAATTGTAGCATTGGCTCTTTCTGTTGATACAATACAGTAAAAACAGGCAAATTTTAGGCATGTAAAAACATGCAAAAGTGAAAGCTGTAATTAATCATGATTAATTAGAAAGCTGTGATAAATTTTAGTAAAATATTTAATCATTTGTCAGCCCTACTTTATGCACTTTTATTTTTTAGAGATCATGAAAGCCATTATCAGGAAGTGAACAGGACACAATCATTCCTTTAACTTTCTGTAGCAAATACTGAGCAAATGCAAGAGACACGTGTTAAATTAGGTACCTACCACTCATTTTCAAACTCACCTTTTATCATCTCATGATCTTGAGAAAACTAATATAATTATCTTTTAAAACCAGTAACAGCAGGTGGTTTTCTGGACAAAGCCTGATTCTGCGATAATTAAAACGTATCATGTGAAAACATAAATAGTCTCATGATAATATATTCTGCTCTCGATAATGGCATGAAAGATGAATAATGTGTTTCTCAAACTAAAAAATGTCTTTATTAGGGACGTTTCTGATCCAAAGCAAAGGTTTTGACCATATTTGATGCCAGATTTGTCTATTAAACATTTAATTATTCATCAAGTTGGAGTCTACAAATCGCTGTGCCTGCAAGCTATCACATATCACCTGCCTAAGAAAGATGCGTCCAATAAAATAAGATTGGCATATTTAAAAAATGCATCTCAAAATAACACAGAAAAATGCTGAATGCAACCACAGGTATATAATACAAAATAATAAGTTAACATAGCCTGTTAAAGAAGAAAATTCTAGGATCTAAATAAAAACACAGGGACAAACTTCTTATATGAAAGGAAAAGAGTCGCAAGCTAACGAGCTAGCATGAACACATCCTTCATGCACACTGACTGATCCTGGGGAAGAAAAAATCACAAAATAAAAAGAAATTATAATTTCTTGTGGGATATTGATGCTTGGTGTTTAAAGCTGTGGCTGCTTTTGATGGTCACTTGTGAGTCAGTAATGGAGAATTGATTTGAACTTTGCAAAGCCCACGCAGTTCAATTCAATTTCTTTTGGGTAAGCTATGCCCAAAGGCAAGCTATATAGCTTGTAAATAGCTACTAGCTTGCCAAGCATGTGCATTTAAATGTCTACGGTATATCGTAGAGATGTGATAGCTGCAATTCTCTGCAAAGCATTTTCTTTAAAAAAAAATTTCAAATGAGTGTGTGGAATTTTCTTTTTTTTTCTTTTCTTTTCTTTTCTTTTCTTTTAATTTTTTTCCTTTTAAAAGAATAAAAGAATTTTCCTTCTTTATCATGAATGGAGACCAATCCCGGCGCACATGTAGTCTCTTCTGGTGACAAATGTGTGTACTGCATGCAATCAGCCACAGAGGGACCTGCAGCACCCTCCCAGACCGATGCACATGGCAACATTTACATCACAAAGACCTCGCGCAGGAGCAGACTTTCACCATGTGGACTGGCCTTAACGGCTTATACCTTTGCAATTTGAACACCTGCTAAGATAAATTTGACTTGCTTCTGCAAGAGAGAGTATAATAGAATGATAAAATGACAATAACTGAATAGAACTTACAGAGAGGAAAAAGGCTTAACTCCAAACTTTAAAGCCAAATTTGTAGAAGAATTTGCAGGCGTTCTAATGGATCACCTAAGTGGCCATGTTTTACAGAAAAATAAGTGACAAGACAATGTTTTATACACGATTTAAACACAAACTACATTCAATCCATTAAAAAAATTAGACCAATCTGTTCATGTGCTTGTAGGTGTTTGCACCACCACACACACATTCCACATGTTGAAGAAAATTTTCACCATTTTCTATTTGAAAGAAAAATGGTAATGGAGGCATTTAGAGAGACTGAGAGTGGAGCAAGTCGGTCTACAAAGAATAAATTCAGCATTAGACGAGTGGCACGAAGTGGAAAATGTCATGTTGGTGGCAGAGAGAGCAGAGAAGGGAGGCGGGGGGTTAAAAAGAGGAGGTGTGGTATCTCTGCTTCCGTGCTCATCACACGCTCAACTCAGAGGTGAAATCTCTTAAAGTTTCCTACTTTGTTACAGTGTTGGAATATTGCCCCTTCTGATGTGATGTCAAATGCTGCATACAATTAAATACTTAAAGTTAAGTTTTAAGAACTTAAAGGAGTGTTTTAAGAAATGTTGATCGGCATGGAAGGGGGGCAAACTGTGCATGAATCATACTGAAACGTGAGAGGGCTCACATTCCTATTAACACATGTTATCTGTGCGTAATCAGCATTTTCTTTGCAAGTGTGCAATGTCCCTAGATATCACTTGATTTAAATTACCTTTAAGTATATTTCTACATTGTTTTTGTATCATTCTACATAAATATACTAATTGTTGATAAATAAACAAACCCAGCTAATTCTGGATTCAGTTTATTTTTAAAATTTTTAAAGTATTTTGTTCACAGATACATCTTAGATGGCTTTATAGGCTTTAAGTTTCACCAAGGTCAGTGACTATATATTATAAAGGTTATGTCTATTACCTGTTAAGCTCACAGAAAATAAGAAAAAAAATAGAAAGCACGGTGAAAGAAACTGCTTCATGATATTCCTGTATCTGAAGCGTTAGCGATGCTGGAAGTTATGCAGTACGTCTCAGGCCAGATAAGAGAGATGAAGATAGAACCTGTAAATGCTCAGGTGCTGGCTGACTGTATAAACTGTCTTGAGGTGCTTTGCAAGCTGAGGGAGGCCTACAACAGTGTTGTCAGGAGGGTGAGCAGGCTTTCTTTCAATGGATGATTAAACAGCTTTTCGGCTTGTGCTCTGCTCTCTGCCAGCCTCTTGCTTCACCCATCAATTCCTCAAGGTCAAATCAGTTCTTAGCAAACCTCTCAACTACAGATGACTAACACACCCTCTTCTTCCTTGACTTACCTCCCGTATTCCTCAGACTATTCCTTAACTAAAGCATGTTTTCTGTTTTTTATTCAACTTGTGATGCATTATCTCCCCTAACTCATATTCTGTGTATATATTTCTTCTTGTTTGTGGTGTGTTTATGGCCCCCTGGGTGTAAATTGCTGGCTTGCTCAGTGTTGAACTGTAAGATCAAAATTTCCAATTACTGTCATGAAAAAAAGGCTAACCACATTGAGATTATCAATGATCCCCAGAGAATCAATGCTTCATTTGTTATAATCCAAGACTTTTTCTTTCTCTTGCATCACCCTGAGGGAAAAATGTCAAACAGAATGTCAAAACATCTTTTAATCCTGCAGACAGATTGCTTTGAAGTTTACCGAACATTACCTGATTCCCAGGAGAAACCCTTGATTTTAAGTAATATTCATGTTGGCCTGTTTTTTCCCCCCTTTTTTATTTTCAATATCTTTATCCACAACTGGCAGGGCTCTGCCCTGGGAACAATCCAACCATGCAGACGTTTAGTCATGAAAATCGCTGCCCTTGGCAACGTTTGCATGTCTCATGGCCACTCAGCATGTTTGTGCTGATTTAAAGGAAGAATCAAGTCCTATTAGTGTGTTTTGCTTGGTTGCGTGTAAGCAAAATTTCCTTTTTTCAGTCCATTGTAATTAGCGATGGGCCAGCGGTGGGGTTTTGCAAGATTTAGTGAGCTATTCAGAGTGCTTAGGCTCCAGTGAAGCTGTCCACTTTGTATGGTTATACAGTGATGCTTCCAAACCGAGGGAAAGCTTCCACTATATGTTCCAGCAGATTGGTGTGAGGATATGTCATGTCTGCCCACCTCGCTCCTTACCCCAAATTGTCAGTGGACCAGTTTAGAGCTGCACAAGAGAAACACATGCTTGAGCTGTGACACAAACATTTGACAGATGTTAAACATGAACATCCTTTACTGTAATTAATCTCATTATGCAATAATATTAATAATAATAAACTATTATCTTTCCATCCATTTTTCAAATCTCCTCGGGAGAATTCAGAGTAACTACTTACCCTAACATGCATTTCTTTGGATGGTCGGAGGAACCTGGTGTTATAAGTACCTGGAGAGAACAGACCAATACACAGGGAGAACATGCAAACTTTGCACAGAAAGGCTCCTGACCGAACCTCCCCCCAGCGGAGTTGCGTTGTTTTCCTCATACTTCTATGCAATTGTTTGCCTTGCAATGGTCGTTAAGTCAATTCCTTTACTAGTGGGCAGTGCTAAGTTCAGAGTTCACTCACACGAACCAATGTCAGTTTCAGATACTGTTTGGCAGCGGTAATGCAGCGATTTCAAAGTTAATTCCAACACGCCCTAAACATTTGCATATAGTCTTTCTTCAAAAGCTCAGACAGATTCTACAGTTGTTGTGCTCGTCTTAATTTTTTTTCTGTTTTTTTGTTCCCTTCCTGTTTTTCTTCTTCTCTGGTTTGTTTCTCTTTCTGCTCACATGTCAGCTTTTCTGCTCAGCACTGCCCCCACGATTTCCGGTGGTATTGCTCCGTGTTCTGCATCAAGCAACGGATAGCTAAGCTCCCTGAAAACGGACCAAATTATGCGCAGAACCGACAGAAGTTGGACCAAACTGTCCGTCCTTCTGCATATCTGTCTTCTGTGTCGAGCATAAATGGGCCTTTTAGAATAATGAAGCACCTTGAAACACATCTCAGATTTTGTGAATGTCCCCTTTGAATAAACAAAGACCTCAAATGCAAATGCAATGACTGCACACCCAGTTTACCTTTAAATAATTCACCTCATTTTGTAGCAAGTTCATTGACCTTTACTAACAGGGCACGAAACTCTTAAAATATCATCAGCAGCATGACTGTAATTAAAATATGAGCATTAAAATGCATGTTCAGGACAGTTTTAAAGCAGTAACTTGTCATGTAACACCACTTTCGCTTAATTTATTTTGGGAGTAAATAAAATGATTTATTATTGTTTTTTTCTATAAGGGTTAAGATTTTTTAACCTTAATTTATAACCCAAAATGTTATTTTGTGATTATTAAATTCTTACCACTGGCTCTACCCTACTTTAGAATTATGTGTTTAGTCAGCTATGTTAGATTTAATGAATATTTTAGCTCCTTTCCTTTGGGTTTAACGCAACACTATTACAATATTTAGTGCAGGATTTTAATCGCGACACTTGCTTAAAAACAGAAAAGTCACATTACAGGGAGTAAAAACTTGAGTAAAAGAAAATAAACTACTGAATGATGAGTATTCATGAGAGCTCACCGTCATTTTATTAAGTGCATGTATGCACATTTCATCTCCTTAAAGAAATCATGATTGCCTCCTGCACTTTCACTCTAAATGAGCTCAATCCCTTTAATAATTTGACTTGATGAAAGGCCCCTTTTCTGTTTAATACCTGACGCGTTCCTCTCAGCCTAGGTGTGGCCAATTAGAGAATATTGATGCTTTTATCCTCAATCCCCTTGAGACAAGGTGATGTAAATGTAGTCAAGGCTGGGGGTTGTTTATCTGTCCTCTGAGTGGAACAGACTGGGATGGGAGGGCAGTGCAGGAGGGCTTGTATTCTCAGCTAACCAGAAAATTTGGATTTGCTGCTTGGTTGCTGTACTGAGTCCGGCTTCGGCTTGGAGCAAACGGCTGTTTAATTTGCTCGGTGTTGCAGGTAATTTCTCTCCTTTCACTTGGGGTAGCAGCCTGGGTCCCAAACTGGCTGCAGGCAAATCGATAAACCTTTCAGTAAAAATATGAAAGGCCCCAAATAAGTTATGCAGAGAATATATGGGGTGCAGTGTGTAGATTGAAGGAAAGGAGGCTTGTTTGCAGCATGAAGGCAGACAGTTTCAGTTGGGATGCAAGCAGCACAGTTTGTTTCAGTGCAAAATAATGCTGAGAAAACATTTGACTGCACGTTTGTTTTCCATGGTTTCAACTTGTACTGAAACCCTTGCATGCAAGACAGAGTTTGGCCAAGCATCAGATCTCTGAGCTGGGCTGTTAATGCTCATGGTTAGATTTTACTCCATGTATTCTCCGTAGAGAGCAAAGGAGAAAGAGAAGAAGGAATAAATGGAAGTTGTGGCAGAGAGGGAGATTGGTGCTGAGCCCTTGACATGCTGGTAAATTATTGATGAAGTTGCAAAGTGGTGTTTCACTAATAGCCATCCTTTAGTATTTGCTGACAGGCCATTATAGCACATTTTTCTCTCTCATTGGCTCTTTTTTCTTTCTTCATCCACTTTCCTTTTGTCTCTTATTTAAAACTACAGTGCAATAATTATCTAGAACAGCTGTTTTCTCATTTGACTTAGCAGTTTTGGTTTTGAAACACAGCTGTTTCTGGAAGTTTTCTAACCCATCTCAGTTTTGCAGAATTTGAAATATTTCAGAATTTATATTGATTCAGTTAATTCACTTCCCATCAGTCTACACAATGACCAATTAAGTAGGTTTTCGAAGTGTGTATTTGAGTATTTAGGTTGTTTTTTGTGGTAATATTAGCCTTTAGTCTTGGAAGGAATGATTGGACAATTTGGGGAAAACCTTCATTTAAATATTCCTCACATACCTCAATGTTAACTTTTTAGGGTCACTCCAGAGATTCTCTACTAGGTTCGTGTCCAAGGCAGGGCAGTTTATTTGTATAGCACATTTCATGTACAGAACAATTGCTTTACATAAAGCAAAAGAAATACAGATATTACGAAATAGTAAAAGCCAGAAAAAAAGCAAGATTTATAAATAAATGACATTAAAATGATTAAAAAGAGAAGTTAAGAAGTTACCGTGCAGAATTAATTTTTCACACATGAGAAAAATAAACGTTTTTAACCTGGATTTAAAAATGTCTACATCTGGTGAAAGTTTAATCTCCACTGGCAGTTTGTTCCGCTCGTTTGCAGCATAACAGCTAAATGCTGCTTCTCCATGTTTAGTCTGGACTCTGGTCTGGACTAGTTGACCAGAAT
>JBAMHW010000018.1:27935858-27950200 GCA_037177495.1 Rhadinocentrus ornatus | reverse complement strand
TAGTCTGGACTCTGGTCTGGACTAGTTGACCAGAATCTTTGGATCTAAGAGCTCTGCTAGGTTTATATTCTCTGAACTTATCACAGATGTATTCTGGGCCTAGACCGTTCTTGGATTCTGTGACTAGCTGGAAACCAGTGTTAAGATTTCACAACTGGTGTGATGTGTTCAGATCTCTTAGTCCTGATTTAAACTCTGGCAGCAGCATTTTGGATGGGCTGCAGATGTTTAATGCTCTTTTTAGGAAGCCCTGTTAAAAAAAACATTACAGTAATTAAGTCTACTGGAGATGAATGCATGGATGAGTTTCTCCTGGTCTTTCTGGGAGACTAAACATTTAATTGATCGCCATGTTTTACGCTAGTGGTGTGATCCCACCATGGGGTTTCAGAATGTCTGATTTCTTTGGTTTATCTGTTCTGGTAGTCATTCAGGTAACTCTCAGCTGGCTGAAGCAAACCATGAAGTGAAGAGTCGCTTCTGCTTTGGTTGCTTTAAATTTTCTTTCTCAGATCTGTGATGCAGTCGTTTCAGTTCTTTCATTTTCATGCATGGTTTTCACCCTGTCATGCACCATAGACTATGAAACGATATGCAGAATTTTTTTGTGCCTTCTTACCCATGTCTAACAGTCAATTAGGCGCTTGCAGTCTCATGTCAAATTGTAGAAGCAGTCCAGCGATGACTGCTGGTACGTGTTAGAATGCACCACATATTAAACGCAAGGGTTATTTAACAGAAGACTTAAACATTTATTGGGTTTAAACATGGTTATTGCTTTGTCTTTGTGGAGGATGGTGTCTAAACTATTAGAGAAAAAAAGATTCCTTGGAAGAGTCTGACAGTTTCTGTTAGCACAGTGATTCACCATTAATACAATTACAGAAATGAAGGAAATCTTTTTGAAAGGTGCTGAAATGTAAACCTAAGCTCATGTTATTCTGTCTCCTTCTAGACACTTTCATGTGATAATTTGATTTTCCACGTACAGTTTTTGGATTTAATGTATTTGCTGTCTGGATCATGTTTTACTGGCAACACCAGTTTCCTGTCCAGGAAATGAGAATTACTAAAGTCACAAGGAGAAAAGTTTCTACTTTGGCAAGTCTCAGTGCATTAATTTTTCCAACAACATGGATTTTTTTCTCTTCAACCAACTAATAAGTCACATTTAAATCAATGTCAGCTATCATATAGTGGTAACTGCAATATGAAGTCATTTGAGAAACTTAGTTAATTTGACTTTTTTAGATTTAGATAAAAAACAATAAATAAAATGAAAACCTGATTTTATGGCTTCAAGAGATGCAAACTTGCAAAAAGTTGAATGACTGAATGATTTTGTTTGACGATCCATCACATTTGGTGAGGATCAAGGAAAGAATGATGGTTTTGGATTACTTGAAAGTTCAAGTGTCAAGTCAGTGTTGAGTGGTCCGTAATCAAAGATCAAGGTAATCTTTCGTGCTCTTCTACATAAGCTGAACGAAAGATCCAACTCAAATGATGTGAACAGTTAGCAGATATATTAAATATTAGCATAATCCAGGCAAAGCTCCACTGCCTTCAATATGCATCAGTTAGTTTAAATTTGAAAACGTCTTAGGCAGGACATAATCATTTATAAATACCTGTACACGTAATGTCAATAAATAATCACACTTATTAATTAGCTGACAGACTGAGGCCAAGCTCAGTTAATCAAAGTACCCAAACAGCGATATTATGAGCAGGACCTTCAGCACCATTTAATGGATTTCACGCAGAACAACACAGGTGCAGCACAGATGTCTTCACTGTGACCTTGCCACTCGACAAACTTCCCACTACATCCCAGTTAAAGGGGAACTGTGGTATGCAAAGAAACTAACCTCCACAAGTAGGCTACTTCACATGAATGCATTCTTGAGAACGGCTACTAGTGCTCAAACTTATCTAGTTAATTATAATTATATCAGTGGCTGAGCCCCAAATACAGTGATAACCTAAAAAATATACGGGCCCACATACACACAGCATTCAAATATCTCAAGAGGTAAGGTTCCTCAGCGCCAACAAGGATCTTATGACGATTTAGTGCTGGTATTTGCCCACTGGGTCCCACCCATGGCACCAGGTCTGGTCATCGGAAACTGAGCAGATGCAGCCGTTTACATTTACATTTTTCTTCTTTATTCAAAGACCAGCCTGTTTTCAGCCAATTTCAGCCACAGACTTCGCACAGAACCAGCTGGAAAGTGAACAACCGACTAAATGATGTAGTTTGCCATTCTAAGAGGCTGCATCTGTATGTGTAACCAGCATCATAAGCCCCAGTTTAAAAAGAAACAAGCAAGTGTACAACAAGTTGCTTTTTGATACCTTCTGAGCAGATACAAATCAGCAAATTCTATTAATTATCATGGCAGCTCAGTTGAGGTGCTGCCTGTGGTGGAAACAATGACCTAAATGCAAATGTATACCAGTAGCAGCCAGGTACATACTTTCCCAAACAGGTAAAAACATTCTGTTTGGTAGCATAAAACAATAAATTTTTCTACAGGTCTGTCTTTGTCAAGCTAACACAAATAATGTCTAATATCTCTTGGAAAACAATTGCACTAGCAATTATTTTCATTTGTCTAGATGGCATCTAACAATTTTTATTTTTAATATTACATGACTTGTGTTCCTACTTTTTTAAGAGCATCTGCCATGTTATGTGATTGTGGATTCCCAAGTATTTCAATAAATGTTATATAAAGGTTGAAAAAGGCCCCCTTCCATTCACCACCACTAGACCACTGAATAAATCTCACACCTCTTCCTATGACAGTAGAGATAAGAAGTTATTTTTGATTATGTTAACATGCCGGTCATGGCAAAAAATCAAATCTACTTCTGTAGGCTTATCGGATTAAAGGTGCCCACCATGTATGCTCACAACATTTACCACCGGAAAGTAACGGTACTATTTGGGTCAAAATATTGCTCACAATCCGGGTGACAGGCTATGGATTATATAGTCTGTAATCTATCAGATGTCACATGTTACATCCTCCAGAGGTTAAAATGATAGCACAATAGCAGTGGATAATGTCAGAAATGTTTGATCTGCCATTTACACACCAAACAATTTCATATCCACAGCTTTTGATGTTACTGTGGGTTTTGTACACTAAAAGTGAAGCTTCTATTGCTAAATACAAAAGGTAAGTTGGACAAGAAATACAACCCAACCTGCTGTCTATGACTATGTTAATACTAATTTATTTTATAAAAACAGATCTCTCTCATTGTGAGCCTTTTTATAGGAAAATACTGAGAGCATGCTGTTCCCCAAAGCATAACTCCCAAAGCTAGTTTAAAGCTAAATTATGTTGGTCCTATATGCCCTGAGAAAACGTCCATCCATTGTCTATACTTGCTTATTCCAATGCAGGATCAGGGTGGCAACTAAGCAAGAATAAGGATTTAACCTTAACAAGTCACCAGTATTTTGCAGAGCTACCACAGTGTCAAACAACCACTCATGCTTGTACAAAAAAAGGCCTGGTTTGGCTTTGTCCTATTCCTGTCACAAGTTTAAGTACAGCTGGCAATCAATTAAACATTATTGCATTTCTAAGTATTTCATAGTTTCTGCAGTTTGGCAATTGAACTGTACAAACCTTACATTTCAGAGGTCTTTAAGTGCTCTTTATTACATAAACTGTTCATACTAATATAACTCCTTTTAACATAAGCTAACTAACATTAACCTAGAATGTGTTTTTATTGACCCAGTCACAATCATAAACTGAATACAAAAGATGGACGGAGCCCCTGTGAGGTCACCCGTACGTTTCTAAATAGCTGAATGGAATCTCATTGGGAACAATTACTTAAGAAACCTAGGTTCAAGTGTGGATGATTGACGCGCATCAAACTCTGAGCTACCTGTAGCTTAGAGCTAACTGAGCTAACCTAAAGCTAAATGGTAGCTAGCCAGCTAACGGAGTTAGGCGGGCTAAAGCCACGGCATGCTGTTGGCCAGCTAAAAACCGCAGTTGTGCTACACTCTCCCTTCTTGCCGTGGATATTGGATACCTGTCAATCAAAAGGACACTCCTCTAATTATGCCGAAATTAAACATTAAATAACATCCAAATGGATGAGTAAGAAAAGAAATCACCCCCCTCACAGTCGTGATGAAGGTAAACCTGGCCTATTAATCATAAAATGTATTTTTTTTACCAGGCTTTAAACATGTTTTTTTTTTCTGCTGTGAAGTTCTCTGTTTTGGAGCCAGCCCCTGGCGGATGAGGGGTGAACAGCGATTTTTTTTCACTTTTGCATAGGCTTCATATTTGACTGGCGGATGCTGCATCTAAACCATTTGCTAAACTGATTTTCCAACTGAGAAATGACCACCACTGGCCATACCAATCCTGGCTAATCTTAGTGTAATTGTGATTTGCAAAAAAAAAAAAAGAAACTACATTCGGAGCTTTGATCATAATGAAGCAAGTTAAAATTATAAAATAGAAGGTTGAATGCTGTCATGCCTCTTCTTTCTCTTTAACCACCCCACTGTTTTCCTGTGTATAGCAGCATAAGCAGGCGGATGATGTGCATGGCACTATCATGTGCATCATAACTGACGTTCTGTTCTATTCTAAGACACCACGCGGAGTTTGCTTTTACACATTCTGAGGAGGTGAAGGGAAAGAGAATAAAAAAACAAAACAAATTAATCATGCAGATGTGGAGGAGGAGAGAGGATGTTGCACATGATGTATTTATGTAGGTCATCGACGTCTTCATCCTCTGTGGCTTCCTTCCTTCTCTCTTAATCCTCCATCTTCCTATATTGTTCATCCACCAACTGCTTGGATACTAATGGCTGGCCATGAAACTTTAAATACCCTGAATGGTTCAGTAATTTAATAATTATCTCTTACCAGATGGGCAGCTAGAGTTTCTTCTCCCCAGTCTCTTTTGTTCCTCTTATCAAGGGGGGAACTGATCACTAAGTTAGAAAGATGAGAAAAGTATATTAAAAATCAATTTGAGGGTATGAAATATATGAAATGTTTGCATACTGTGTGCATATGACTGTTTACAGTGCTTCATCCGTGCACCATCTGCATAAAGAGATCTAGGCTCGGCTCTCCTTTGGGAAGAGGAATGTCGGTGTGTATATTGATATTTTTCCCCTCCTTATACTACATGGTCTGTGAGCACTCTTTTTCCACACTATCTTTCTTGTTTTGCAATTAGCTTTTTTTAATTACTTGCACATGTTTGCTCTAAGAGTAATGTACATGTTAACGTGCTAGTAATTTGGAAAAATTCTTGTTTTCGACTGATGTTGACATAGCTTGTCTACACACGGGCCACTTTATTACATCTATGTTGCTCGCACTGGGTTGGACCCCCTTTTGCTTTAAGAACTGCTTTAATTCTTGATGGCAGTTATTCAACAATGTATTATAAACCTTCCTCAGAGGTTTTGCTCCATATTGACATGAAAGCATCACACAGTTGCTGCAGATTTGTCGGCTGCACATCCATGATGAGAATCTCTCGTTCCATCACATCGCAAAGCTGCTCTACTGGAGTGCAGTGAACTCATTGTCATGTTAAAGAATCCAGTTGGACATTATCTGAGTTTTGTGACATGGTGCATTATCCTGCTGGATGTAGCCATCAGAAGATGCTACTCTATGGTCATAAATAATAGTGTTCACCGCACACAGAACTGTGGGATTGTTCTCTTTATTGGAGGGAATCAGCATTCTGCTTACATCAGATATGCAGTGCTTGTTCGCCTTTTTTATTTCTGCCTTAGTTTCTGACGAGGATTTCATCTCCTCAACTTTTCACTGAGTTGTGTACTTGGCTTCTGCAGCAGCTCTAATGATCAGTGCACAAAAGAAAACATATTTTTTTACCGTTTTCATCCTACGTTTCCCAGCTTGGAGGCAACACAGTGAAAACACATGAGAGAGAAGAGTGGACTTTAGCAGAAAGTTTTCCAAGTGATGTTTAGTTGGCTGACCGCGGTGTTGATATAAAGGCTAGTTTGGGCTTTATGCGAGCAGAAGCAAAGATGAATTTAAAAAGTGTCAGCAAGATGAACAGGATGTGGAGCAAACAGGGAAGATGGTACACTTGAGAATTCATATAGACAGGGTTTCTTGGCTGCATATAAAACAAGTACAGGATTTTAAATTAAACTTTACCGCTCTGAATGACACTCCCATGTGCAGATGAGTACATCCCTTTCCTTGAGATTTCCTTGGGATTGTTTTCTGAATTCTCTAATTAATGTGTGTCTAAATATTGTTCTGTCATTCAGTCAGAATACTTAGGACAATTTATTCTGCCATCAGATTCAGCTGAGGTGGCCAGATGTCCTGCTTTGTGCAGAGTAGTTCCAGATTCCCATTACTTTTCACACCTCTCTCATATTGAGACACTGTCCGCACTGTTAAAAAAATCCTGTTTTGTTCTAAAATCTGACATTTATGTATAAACTGATTGCGTGGCTAAAGCAGTAGGGCTGTCATACCACACAACCCATCTGGCTGATTTGATTGACATGAACTAGTGCTAATTTGACTTCCTTTTGTCTTCCTACCATCTCCAACCAGTCTGCCCACTCTCCTCTGACCTCAACAAGACAGATTGGTCTAAAATACTCAGACTAACAACCATACTGCTGAATTCCCCTTTCTTCCTCATTCTGATGCTCAGTTTGAACTTCACCATGTCCAGATGACTGAATGTGTTGAGCTGCTGTCATGTGATTGGCTGTCATTGTGTTTACCAGAAATTGAACAAATGTGCTTAATAAACTGACCCATGAGTGTAAGCTTTTCAGGAGCTGGATGTTTGAATTGTACATTGTCTTTTCTCCATCTGTAGCTATCTTCACAATTTATCCCAAATCCTCATGCTTGCATTTTCCTTGCAGACATGGGTTACAGAAGCCAGCAGTCAGGCCATCAGGACAAGGCAGGTTCTAAAACATCTGTTCCGTAAACGGGTTGTTCCGTGACAAGGGAAAGGGCTTGTTATATCTAAGAATACACTGAAACACTATAGTAGCTTGCAGTGTTGACACACTGATGCGTCATTCTTTAAGATGGCCAAGAAAATTACAGTATATGCCCCAACTAATGGTATTAAAAGTGGCTGAAAACTCCATTTGTTCCACTAGCATTCAATGGAAATTGGTGGTAATGGAGCAGTGACAGTTGAGTCTATGATGAAATAGGTGCTACAACATAGCCCAAACTGAAATGGATGTGCCACTTAGGAATGCTGAGTCAGATTTTATGAGGCTATGCCTTTAGGAGATAACTAAGGGACAAGGACACGTCTGAGTCATGCTTTCCACCTGGCATTGCACTCTTTTTTTTTTTTTTCCTCTACATATTTTCCTCTACAGGGTGTGAAAGCCTGAGGGCTGCAGCCTTTAATTACTGGTGAGAAATGCAGAGCATGGACACCTGGCTTTACCTCTCAGCGTGATTCACTTTGGGATCATTTTCTCACTTGATGGTACTGCATGACCAGCATTCAGGCCTCATAAAAAGTTGAATGTGCAATGTCATGTGTGTGGTAAGACCAGTCCATGCGTTTGTGGGTCCCTGGATGCTAGCCTGCTGCTGTGTCTGCTTCAGCATTAAAATTCCTTCAGCCTGGCTGGAGGGCCGAATCAGAAGCACAACAACAACTACATAGCACACGGTGGAACACAAACCTCCGTCAACCCTGCTGCTCAGGCAAACACAGATTATCCTTTGACGTTATTTCTTAAATGAACAAATAAATAGGATATTTAACTGCTTTTTAAAAATGTTTGTTCTATAATGTGATGACTTTGCAGCCATCACAGTATGCTTGTGACTGTTGACAGTTATTTATCCTACTGGACCAGTAATCAAACACATTTCCTGTCTCTCTAGTTGGTTGAGTAGAATTTAAAGTGTGACTAAGCACATGCATGATATACCAATTAAAAGACAGCATGATTTTTATATTACCATTAATCAATGCATAGAAATGCAACCAGTGTTAGCCCAAGAAAACAAAAATGACATAGATGGAGCATTGCAAATAACGTTCCAACATGGCCTCACACAGAAAACATATAATTTTTCTGAATGTATGCACATCTATCAAAAGCAAGAGTGGGAGCAGCTCATTTATTATTCAATTCTAGTGGGATCACTTTACCACCTTACAATCTATCTTTATTTTTATTTCTAAAAGAAATCCTGACTAATTGTAATATGTTTAAGATGCTATTGTCACAGTCCATTAACTATTTCTATTGACATCTATCTCATATTCTGCAGGAAAATGATGTATAGGCAATTATATAGTCTTTAACAGAATCATCAATGGATTTATCTTTGGAAAAGCTTTAGTTCCCCACCTTGCTGTCATCTTCTCCATAAAATGAGCTGCAAAAGGGTTCCCATTTTCCTTCAGCTGATTGCATTGACAAGCAGATGCCATGTTTAGCATAAAGGTGTCCAATCCAACCACTAAGGGCACAGACCTGGAACATGAGATACAGTTAACAAAGGGTTCATTTTTATTGACTGTATGTCTTTTGTGTCAGCCTTTGTTATATTCATTAAAAAATTGGGTCACTCACCACTGATCTCAATAAAAAAGGGTTGACTAAAAAGTAAATACGCTTCACATAATCGGTCATGATACTGACATACATGCATTCTAGTTTACATTGGATAGAGGCATACTCTTGTCCTTTGTTAAAGCTGTATAAAAATAGTGTATAATACATTTTCTGTGATGCTGTCAGAGAAGGGAAAAGGAGAAACCTTTTCCTTTAAAAATAAAATAAATTCTTCAGTATGAAGGCATCACAATATAAAGCTAAACTTTAAAATGTGGATGATATCAGTTGTCAGCTTCCCGCAGAATCAAAAAAATGAAGGTTGATCGTTCTTAAAAATAAAATTTCGCTTCTTGTGACCAGTGCTTACCATGCACTTTATTTGATGCCCCTTCTTCCTCTCAACACAAGATGCAGATTTTCCTGTAAATGTCTGCAAGTTCTCGCACTCCTGTCCAATTACTGTTGTTTTTGACACTTCAGGTCTTTTTCTCTTTTGCTCTTTACCATTTTTTTCCCCTGTCTATCTCCCTTTCATCTTCTCCATGTCTTTTACTGGATTTTTTTTTTTTTATCTTCCTCTTAGTCTTCTCCCTCCCTCATTCTGTCTCTGACATGCCTTACCTTCTGATAACCTTTTTCTTACTTGGCCTCTCTTTAAGTCTGCCTTTCATTCCTTCCATTGTCATTTATCTCCGCTAAGGCTGGATTGCAACGCAGCATGCAATCTGTTGAATAGTTATCAGAAGATGCTTTCCTCTCAGCTGTGGATGTGTATGCTAAACGAGGAGTTATGGCGGCAGAGAAGACTCAAGGGGTGGGAGTCAGGTTGGAGAGGATATTGCTGCTGGTCCTGAGAGATGGATGGAGGTTATCAAGGGTTTGACTGACAGGGAAAATGGTAACAAACAACTTCAATGCCAGCTTGTGAATAAACATAGAAAGGGAATAACAGCAGATAAACACTGACATGACACAGTATGTGTGATCTACTAATATAGCCTCACCCTCTAGACAGGAAGTCTACACACAGAGGTCTGTAATGTCAAAGCATCCCTTTAAAGGCATTGTGCACTGAACCTCCAAACAGGTCCTCCTTAAGCATATATATTCACTGATGTAAATATGTTTGTGCATGTACCTGTGCATCATTCAGAGCAGTGTGACCGTGATGGATGGAGTAATGTGCTGTTCTTTTGGGGCCATTAGTCAGCCAGAAAGCAGAAGCTGGCCACCTGTGTGTGGGATGCACCATGCTGAAGGTTGAAGGCCAGGGCAAACTCTGCCATTTTACTTGTCTATGTCCATTTGTGTTACAATATGTGTTCTACGCGCTTGACAGGCTCAGTGTATGTAACCTTGTGTTGATTTGAAGGGTCAGCTTTTAAGATCTCCAACCATGTGTGCTCTTATATTATGCTGTGGGCTGACTTTCATCCTCCTGCTAGAGGCACAAATGTTAAACGGCCAGGCTTTAGTTCAGAGAAAAGGTACATCATATGCAAAATAAACGTTGGTTTTTTTAGACAATAAATTCATAGCTTTTGTGGTTCTAACTGTACTAAACCAACAATCCTTTAGAAAAACTTAGCATACTCTAATGTAAAATATTAAAACATTTGCATAAATAGAGTTGGATAAAAAAAAATCCTGTCTCCTCTGGCAGCTAGGCTCTCCTTCATTTCCCATATTTCCCATCTTCCCATTTTACATCACTGAAATAAAAGATTTTGATGTGACAAGTCATTTTAAACAAGGCCAGTATTTAAGTCCTCAGGCTATGTTTTGTATAATATTTCTTTTCTCAATGTGGAACAGAATTGACAATCTAGCAATGTGCAAAACACCAGCACACAGTCTAACAACAATTTTTTTTTTAAGTTTTAACCAAACAAAACATGCACCCATTCATTTTACAAACTTGGGGACTATGAGGAGGCTGGATTTTCTCTTCTCCATGCAACTTCGGTAAATCCTGGGTTTTCTGTACTACAAAGCGGGTTCACTTCTTACTGGGGTCAATCACCATGGTAACTTACGCTGAATGGCTAAACTGCTCCAAAGCAGATCATGTTCTGGATAAAAGATCAAGAAGTATAAAAGCACCACATCCTGACCAATCAGTTCTCTTGGAAAATGTCCTGCCCATTTTTAGAAAATACTGTTTATGTTGGTCAGGTTTTCCCAACGCAGCCAATGTGGATGCAGCTGACTTGAGCGGGTCCAATCCACCCGCTGACCGGGGGCGGCCTTGGGAGCTGATTCAGGAAAGGTCCCCAAACCGAGAAGATGGGAGGGGGGAGGATGGTGGCAGAGCATCCATCTGCACAACAATCCAGGGGAACTTGGTAACCAGCCATTCAAGGCCAGTTCAGGGAGCCAGATTATGATAACAGAACATTTATGGAACCAAAATTACAAATGCTGCGATCAGCTGAGAGGAGGTGGGTAAATCATGAAGAGGTTCCCAAACCTGTCAGCAAAGCGATAAACAAGATGCACACAAGCGTACATTCACTGGTGGTGTTCGGCTGGCTTTAAAGGAACCCTGATCTGCTTCCATGGATAGAGGGATTTGGTTGTAGGGTGAACACTCATTTGAATCTAAGAAGCAAATTCTGGCCTAGTTAAAAACTGGGAGTCTTGTTTCACTTGCATCAACCCCTGGTATGGTTTGCTCACAATGTGAAGGCAGACTGACTATCCAGTGAACTAAAAAGAGAAAGTGATGCAGAGCGTGTCGTGCAACATGCTGAGACGTTTGCTGCTTGCCATGATGCTCAAATGCTTTTTGTGAAAGCTGTATTAGGTTTTAACACCAAAGTAAAAATAAAACCCCCAAGACTGCATACATTTATTCTTGCTCCATTGTTTACTCGTGGTAAACAAGCCATTTTCAGTCCTAGCCAATCATTGATCTGGATTTTCAATATTTTTCCTGCATGTACAAAAAGTACAACATTCATAGAGATTAATATGCCAAATTCCACTGAGCATGGCTGCATAACCATGTAAATAAACCTGTACAGAGAAATCTTCTGGTAGAAGCTGCGACTAGAGGAGCTTGTTTCTGACTAGACTTTATTGTTTGAAAAAAAAAACTATATTTGTACGCAAAGATCACTTGAGCTGAGCAATTGTCTTTCTGATCCCTACGGAAATAAACCTTGCATGTGTTACGACCTCTTTCTAATCTTAGGGGGAATCGGGGTCAATAAAAAAACAATACTGGACAAACTTAAAGATATATAACAAGAATTTCTTACAACCCAGGTTCATACAACAAAATGATTAATAAAAAAAACCAAAATGTGTCCTATTTTGGGGTAAATCTAATCTGGTACAAATAAAAGGAAAACAATTAACAAAAGGTGTCCTCAATTGAGGTTAAAAATTACAATTAACAATTAACTATAAAGGTAAACAACTTTGTTTACGTACTTAAACTAGTAATCATTGACTTTAACTTTACCTGGAGGAGCAGAGGATGAACCCGGTGAAGACGAGACTGAAGCTGTGGCAACCAACCAAAGAGGAGGCGGATGAGGAGGGAGGGCACAGTCCAGTCTGCAAACAATCGCTGAGGTGCAACCGTGCAGCAATAAATGCATAACACAACCACAGGCCAAAAGCCTGGGGATGTGACACATGCATGCTGCATCTATAAATTCTGGCACTTTTAAAATGCTGCTTTTTTTACTTTAATCATAAACTCCTTAAGAAAGAAGTTAAATGTTCATGTAACACACCTCGTCTTTCCCCGCAATGCACCTTTTCATGCTGGTTAACCCATCATTGAGTAACTTTGTAGCTGCATGCTTGTCTTAACATTCTAAATCCATGCTCACCTCTGGCTTGTTAGCCGATCAGCCAACAGCCTTTCCTTCAGCAGTTCTATAGCTGCCTACACAGTGTGGTGAGACCAGTCTCACCCTGTCAACATCATACCCAGGGATTTTCCACAAGGATCTGCTCACAGTCCCCTATATGTAGGGGCATTCCAAACCACAGGGCTTCATATGTGGATGGAAAAATAAACATGATCTCTCACAGCCACTCACACAGACAAACATTGTGGAGGAAAAACACGCATGGTCAGTTTGGTTTCCTGCTCAAGTGTTTGCCTGTGGTTGATGGAGCACATTGCACTAACAAGCTTTTTGACGGGGGTTTCTGTGCTTTACTACCCCAACCCTGAACTATTTCTGGTCGCTCAAAAGACACTGCAACCCATTGTGTCTTACAGCTGCAAAATATGAATAGAACCTCTGGATAACAGCTGCTTTCTACTCGTCATGCTTAAAAGATTAACTTGTCCTTACATGATTACAATAGATAAACAAACACAATTAACATTTATTGCTGTTATTTTCATGCTTCTGGACATTATGACTTGAAAAAAACATGTTTTGCAAACTGTGTTAGTATAATTACATAACTCCATTTTATAAACACTTGAGCCCACCAGCATAAATCTATATTGTTATACGTACCCTGTGAAAGATGCTAATGTTTATTCTTTCCTCTATTCGCAGTCACACTGGGGCCAAGCGATAATGACGTGTTTTTATATGATTTTTTTTTTTTTTTATATGATTTTTTACGATTTTTTTTTTAAGTGTCTTTGTGCACATTTGTCCTTTTGCTTCTCCTACACTACAGCAATTCTTTTCATTATTTATAATTCACATTTGTTTTTTATATGGATTGCAGCCATATAATCTGTTTTACCACTGTCTTCAAGCTGTTTTCACTCAATGTTTTATCATTTGCTTAAAATTCTACAGAAAACCTTACAGAAGAGTTGTTCATCAAACAAATTTATAAATCATGTGGAAAAAGAAAATAGACCCTCTCCTGACACAAAAATTTTCTTAGCAGGAGGAACAAAAATCCTCTACATTGCCTTATCTTAAATTAGATGAATATATCTTCAGATAAAGAACACGCCATGACATAATACACTTAGAAACGTGTGAAAAGCTGGTTGGCCTCAGGATTAAGTTCCTTATAGAACCACTTAGCATGGCTATAGAAGTGGAATTTGGCTCACTTTTTTTGTTATTTTATTTATTTATTTTTGTACAATTGTGCCTTGTTTCACGAGGTTTGCAGCATTTGTTCCTGCAGACTCTCCTAAGGCCCCACCTTAATCAGGCTGAAGTCTATGCTTTGACTGGACCTCTTTTCCTTTTGGTTATTCTGTTTTAGATGCTGTGTTTGGGATCGTTGTCATGTCCTATGGGCTAGTTTTTAGTCAAGGTTTAGCTGTCAGATGCTCTCACATTTAGCTCTAGAATACTTTGGTAGAGGAGTTGATGGTCCACTCAAAAGCTAGGTGTCCAGGTCCTCCAAAACAAGCCCAAATCATCAGCTCTCAGCCACTCTGCTTGAGGTTTTTGTTTTATGTTTAATGACCAAACCTCTCCACTTTGATCTCATCTATCCATACGACTTTGTTCCAGAAGTCTTGTGGATTGTTTGGATGAAACTTTGCAAACCTAATTCATGCTAATAGTTTTCTAGGAGATGAGAGAATTTCTTCTCTAAGATAATGTCTGATGTTTTCCTTGCTCACATTATATTAATGAACACCTAAATGCTGCAGACCAGCTAACCAACATGTCTGCTTATGTAGAGGAGCTCACACACTGTAACAAATTTACCGTAAAATTCACAGTAACTACTTGGCAACAATTAGCCAGGTAATTACTGTAAATACTTT
>JBAMHW010000018.1:27902248-27921326 GCA_037177495.1 Rhadinocentrus ornatus | reverse complement strand
TGGCTTGAGTTGAACAAGAACAGTGGCCATTAGATTCAGTCACATTTCAAGTTTTCATGTCAGGCTTTCAGACTTTCTATGACATTTCCCACTAAATTACTCAAAGACAACACAGTACCTGATCCCAGCAGCAGAGTTCCAGATACCAGCATGATCTCCTTTTAATTTCCAAGTCAGTAGTGGAGCTCTACAGGTCCTCTTTATGTCCAAGAAGGGATGAGCCTTGACAGAGACAAGCTTTTAACCAGACTGTGGAGGCCCCCATCATGTAATCCTGAATGGTTTGTGCAAGTGACCTAATGCTCTTTTCTGATTGGCTGTTACTCATGTTCACTGTGCTTAGAGAATCCCATCTTCCATTTTCTTCTTCTATTTAAGAGAATTGAAATTTGGCTTTCTCTCACCACATTATGTGTTCCCTTCTAACTTTCACTTCCATTTTTACTTTACTTTTCCATTAGACACAACCATAGATTACAATTCCTTAAAAAAAAAACAAACGACATGATTCAGATGAGTTTGGTTGAGATTTGGTATTTCTTTGAATTTAAACCTGCAGGAGAAAATATATTTGCCATCACTCGTGTCCCATTCTCTCCGGGTCAAATACACAAAATATTTAACTGCAATTATTACACAAAAATTGATTGTAAGCCAATGAAAATCTATGAAAAAGAAAAAAAGAAAAGTGACTAATACTAGCATATGTGACATTTAGTCAGTATCAGGCTGTCGGTTTTTTTATGTTAGTGCAGCAACCATCCTGTAAAGGACATCTGGGCTGCTGATGGCTGCGTCTTTGATCTGTGATCATTAACATCTCTCTTCCGTGACACCAACTTGCTACCTATTTTTGCACCCTTGGTTTTATGTCCTTATTTAACTTAATTTTCATGTTTATTTGCTTTACATTCTTTCACCATATGCCTTTTGTCCCCTCTGTCTCCCCCTCATCATTTCTGCTTATATAAGACCTGGCTGGGCAGTTTCTGTGAGTACAGATGAAAATGCCAGATGGATAGGTGGGGGTTGCCTTGATTTTCGGCCAGTATCTCAATGCTAGCTTTTTCCTGTTGTCTTCCACACCGTCTGTCACACACTGAGACATTACCACAAATCCAAAAATGACCATCAAACATGTAGAGGCAATTTATTGAAAGTAAATCAAGAACTGAAAGGAAAAAATTGTTATTACTTTAAGCTCACATGCATGCAAAATATGCATTTAAACCATCAAAAGTTGAAGAAGACTTCAGCAAAGAGCCATTGGCGTCAATACTTTCAATAAAAACTCACTGGAGAGTTCAGCAGTAGTTTTGGAGTTTTTTTCACCTTTGTTTCTTCTGCTTCAAAGAACAGATTCTTTGCCATTATATTTTACTCTCTTGACACAGCACATACCAATGCAGAACAGACTGCAATAAAAACATTTGGAATAGTTCATGTATTTAGCTGAAATAATGACTCACTGAAAGGTAGATGAGGTAATTCATGAATTCCACACATGAGCTGTTATAATAAGTGAAAATTATGCACCAGATACGCGCTGCAGAAGTCAGTTGTAACTGCAAAGCAGAGATTGCTGCTTTGCATAGGCAAGGCAAGGCAAATTTATTTGTATAGCACATTTCATGTACAAGACAATTCAAAGTGCTTTACATAAAACATTAAAAACATTGTAGCAGGGTGCAAGAAGCAATAACAAGTGCCATAAAAACAGACTTTAAAAGAGAGAAAAGAAAAGAAAAAAGAAAAAAAAGAAAGGAAAAGACCTAAATAAAATAGATAAAAAGGACAAAATAAAGATAATTAACAGTTGTTCTGATAAAATGAAGCAAATGGGAAAGTTTTTAACCCGATTTAAAACTGCTGAGAGACTGTCTGCTTTTTGTTTACAGAGACAACCAGGCATTGGCTACAGAGGGCCAGAGGGCCAGGCTGGTCCTCCAGGACAGAAGTTGAAATTTACCGCCTTCTTTACCCAGAATTTTAAAAATAAAGAAAGCAACAACAGACTGAGAACTTCCTAGAAAATCAATTAATCCCTTTGGTCTTCTGTGGTGTGGCCAAAAACCTGACTGGTAGACATCAAAAGAGTTATTTAGTGTCAGGAAGTTGTGTAGCTGTTATAAGACAGCTTTTTCTATAATCTTATTAAGGGGAGGTTTGATATCGGCCTGTAGCTGCTCATGAGTGACGAGTCTAGAATCATTAAACAAAACAGTCACTCCATCTTTCTTATGTGATCTAGCTTCACTCACAAAGCTGAAGTTTAGAGGGACCGCTTCTATAAGAACAACTGAAAAATTTTCTCTGTCCAACCAAGTTTCTGTTAAAAACAAGGAATTAAGTTTATGCTTTGTAATAAAATCATAGATTAAAAATGTTTTTCCATCCAAAGACCTGACATTTAGTAAAGCTAGCTTCAGTGTGCTAAAAGCATTATCTGTCCAGTCTTGTTATGGGAAGGCTGAGGCTAATGAGAAATTAACACAAGATTCGATAAATTTATAGACTGTATTGGGTGAATCTTGCTTTTCTGAACATTTATCAGTCTTTTTCTGTTGCCTATTAAAATGGGGATAAAAGTAACTACCTCAATTTTGGGACCCAACTTATGCTGGAGAAGACCATGAGTACCTACCTAGTTGCAGTCTGGACTTGGCACATATCAATCAGATGCTGTTCTGTTATCTGTTGTGGAGATAGATAAGAAGTTTGGTTTTGTCAGTTTCTTCAGTCCCGTTTCAGCATCTCAGATTGTTGCTTCATCGTTCGACCCCACAGAATGAGGTTTTCCACAGTTGGGTGTGCAGCCACAATTTGCCACATCTGATATCATGTCCTTGGGGAAGCACAGTACCTTTGTACGTTTTCCACACACATTTCTCACATCTTTTACACCAAACTGGGCTCTGCCTGTTACTCGTCCTCCCATTTCCCTGTGAGATGATTTACTCTTCGGCTTTGCACCAAGGGCATTCCAGGGAGTGAAAGAGTTATTACCTTATACAGTGTCCTCCTTTTTCTTTCCAGCTATGCTTGTGCTAATTAGCTGTGTGTTAGCAAGATCTTGTCCGCTGTGTTTTATTAAAGGCAAGGTTGTTTAGTTTCCACACAATCCATTTACTTGCACATTCACTTCGAGCCGTTGAATCTTTGTTTCCAGCATGTTGATTTTCTGTAGTAGTTTGTAATTGTCATCTGTAGAGAAGGGAGGCATTTTGTGGCTAGTTAGCTTTAGCTCCTGAGTGACTGTAGACAAGGCTTCCTCTGTTTGTAGGCCAGGCCGTGACACTGACAAGATTGTAAGAGTCATAAAAAAATAGTAGTATCTAACTAAATCTACCAGAAAATACTGTCCCAGTGATTTTGTATCCAGGAGACGTTGCTCATAAACTTCTTCAGTAAAAAAATAAGAATATTAGCAGAAAAATGCAAGCAGAGGGCAGAGCGAAGCAGCAAAGCGTCAGCAGGGGACAGAAGCACACGATCCAGAATCCAGAATCTCATGATCCTCAGCCAAAAGAAGCCAAGGCCAGTCCACCCTTGCCGTAATATTGGAGAAACTTTCAGATTTTGACTAAATTTAAGTCAAACCTTGGTATTTTCATTTTTTTTTTATACAAATCCTCATCAAATATTAAAGTTACTTAAAAATCAAACAGTTATTTAGTATAAAATCACAAAAACTCTGGTTTACAATAAATAATAATTAACAATAAATGTTTATGTATTTCAGAACCATCCATTGAATCACCCTTTTTAAAAGTACAGGCTTTAAAAAGTTTTGATTTTATTATTAATTAATTCCTGATATGTCAACATAATTGAACCAAACATAAATACATACCAACACAATAAGAAAACCATTATTCAACACAGATTAAAATTAAATTAAACATGTGCTTAAAATACGGTCTATAAATAAATTTCTATCCACCATGCATGCACCCATGTACATGCACATCTACATTCACACACCCCCACTCAAACACTCACACAGCAACACACATACGAATGTATTTACTCAACATGTCTGAAAAGTGGTAGGAAGAAGCTAAACTTATTTAATCTTCCCCCTTTTCCAATAATCAACCATTACCCTTTACAATCATCCTGTTTCCTGACTTCCATGATTCCACGAGGAAAAGGAAATAAATAACTACACAGCAAAACTTGAATTGAAAAGCTTTTGGCACATGGAAATAATATTTCATTGTTGGTTTAATCTTGACTTTTAATACCTTTTTTCTATTTTGGGGCCACCTCATGAATGAATTGTCATTGCACAACAATTATGTCAACAATTATTGACAATGAAATTCTTGAATCCCAGGCTCACATAACAATGATAAAAAGAATATAAACCATAATTAAAATTGTCGAACACAAAAAGCAAGAATACTACAAATAAGTTATACAGTAAAATATATTATAAGCAATAGGAAAATGCTATTATTTAAAGGTGGCGTTGCTGCTGACAGCATTTAGAAGTCCAATGGTATGAAGCTGTCCCTGAGCCTGGTGGTACGGGCTTGAATGCTGTGAAACCGTCGGCCAGACGGTAGTAGACAAAACAGTTTGTGACTGGGGTGGCTGGGGTCCTAAATGATTTTGGTGGCCTTCCTCCTACACCACTGGGTGTAGAGGTCCTCCGTGGATCGCAGGTCCGTCCTGGTGATGTGCTGAGCAATTTTCACCACCTTCTGTAGAGCCTTGCGGTGGAGGGCGGTGCAGCTGCTGAGCCAGGCGTAGATGCAGCCAGTCAGGATACTCTCAATGTTGCCTCTATAAAAGTTGCAGAGCATCCTTGAGTCCATGTTGAGCCTCCGTAGCCTGCGGAGGAAGAAGAGCCTCTGTCTGGCTGACTTTGTAATAAAGACAGTGGGATGAGTCCAGGTGAGGTCCTCACTGACGTGGACCCCAAGGAACCTGAAGCTGTTGACTCTTTCCACCATAGCCCCGTTGATGGAAAGGGGGACATTTTCCTCCCTCTGCCTCCCTCTGCCTCCTCCACAAGTCCACAATCAGTTCCTTAGTTTTGTTGACGTTAAGATGGAGATTGTTGTCCTGGCACCAAGATGTCAGGCCACTGACCTCCTCTCTGTAGGTAGGCCATCTTGTCATTGCTGGTGATTCGGCCAATGACAGTCGTATCGTCAGCAAAATTGAACGATGGTATTGGAGCTGTGGGTGGCCACGCAATCATGCGTGAACAAGGAGTACAGCAGAGGACTGAGCACACAGCCCTGGGGGGCGCCGGTGTTCAGAGTCAGGTTGGAGGATGTGGTGCCACCCATCCGCACAGCCTGTGGTCTGCCTGTCAAGAAGATCAGGATCCAGTCACAGAGGGCGCTGTTGAGCCCAAGGTCTCTGAGCTTGGTGACATGTTCGGAGGGCACAATGGTGTTAAACGGTGAGCTGTAGTCAATAAACAGCCTTCTCACATATGTGTCCCTCTGGTCCAGATGGGAAAGGGCAGTGTAATGGGTGAAGGCCGATGGCATCTTCAGTTGAACTATTGGGCCTGTAGGCAAACTGAAGTGGGTCCAATGAGTCCGGGATGGAGGAAGTGATGAATACTTTGACTTACTGCTCAGAGCACTTCATGATAGTGGAAGTGAGTGCTACTGGGCAGTAGTCATTCAGGCAAAAGATTTTGGTTCTCTTGGGGACAGAGACAATGATGGTCTTCTTGAAGCATGTGGGAACTACACACTGGAGCAGTGACATATTGAAAATGTCTGAAAAGGCATCTGCACACATATTGAGAGCTCTGCCACGGATGCCGTCAGGTCCAGTAGCCTTATGTGTGTTTATCCCTTTTGAAGTTCAGCACATGTCTGCCCTGGATATCACAGGTGGGTAGTGGTCCTCGTGAGCCTTTTGTACCTCTGCATCTGTAGAGGTACTCTTTAAGATGTTCAAATCCTCAGGCAGAAATGCAGACACCTCACCTCATTACTGCTCGTCTTCTTTTTGTAGTCAGTAAGAGTTTTTAGTCTGGCCCACATGCTCCTGGTGTTGGAGCCCTTGTCATAAGACTCTACTTTGTCCCTGTACTGTCTCTTTGCACTACAGTTAGCTCCCCGGAGCGCATACCTGGACTTCCTGTACTCCTCCAATGATCCTTAAACACACGCCACTCCGTCGCGCAGAGCCTAGTCTGATTGGACGTACCACTGCTGAATGGTCACTGGTCCGTGACACTTCAATTTCTGTCTGTATGAAGGCAGCAGCAGAACTGAGACGTGATCAGATTTCCCAAAAGGAGAGTGAGGGAGGGCCTTATACGTGTTTGCGTAAGGGGTGTGAACACAATCGAGTGTGTTATTGCCACGCGTTGAAGAGCTGATGTGTTGGTGGTATCTCGGCAGCACTTTCTTCAGATTGCCGCTGTTAAAATCCTGGGCTGCAATAAATGCAGCCTCCGGCCATAAATTCTCTGCCCTGTCGATGACTTCAAACAGTTTTTCCATGGCTTCGTTGGTATCAGTGTGTGGCGGAACATACACTACTGTCATGACAACCACTGTGAACTCACGCGGAAGTTAATAAGGCCGGCATCTGATCATGAGGTGCTCCAGGTCTGGAGTACAGCCCGTAGAAATAATTACCACATCTGAGCACCACTTGTTGTTCACCATGAAACAGACACCACCTCCCTCGCTCTTTCCTGAATGTATAGTCCAGTCCAGCCGATAAACGGAGAGTTCCTCGGGAACAATGGCGTAGTCCAGGATTAAGGGGTAGAGGCAAGTTTCCGTTAAAGCAAGAATATTACAGATGTTAATCCCCCCTTGAAACACCATCCTGCTCTGAAGTTCATCCAGCTTGTTGTCCAATGACTGAACATTTTGCCAGAAGAATATTTGCCGATTCCCCCGTTTCCTTAGCGGACCAGGACTCCAGCTCGTGACCCTCTTTTCCTCCGCCACTCGGGTACAAACATAGGTAGTCGCCGCCATGGAGATTCCCCGTTGTAAGCTGGTGGTGGTGGTGGCGATAAAAAAGTTTTTTTCATAACCAATTTGATGCATAGTAATACATCTCTGTCATACTGTATGATAGGGCTCACTTTAGCAGGTTGCATAACTAAAAAAAGAATGAATAAGAAGAAAAAATAAGGAATAAATAATGTTAGGGGAGAAAGCTTGAGACGCAGCAACCATCCTTGGCGCCATCTTCAACGGTAAATCATGTCAGTTCAATACATCTTTCAGTCTTTTATTTGTCAGTTGTTTTTTTCAGTTTTTTTCCTCAACAATAAGGCTTGGATTTTCTGCAGTAAAATTGTGAAATTCTGTTTCCAAAATGAAACACAGCTTATCACATACACGTTTGTTTGGCATTTTAAATAGCTATGCAAGAATTGTTAAAGACCTAAAAAGACCTGGACATACTGTTGCAGGAGAAAGGAAAGAGGGCAGATCAAAGGAAATGGAGGAGATTGTTGGTACATGCCATGAATTCATATGAAAAATGGAATAAAATCACAATTTTATAGCGATATAGTATGCTACAGAATGCATGCTGTAAAAGATTGCTGTTGTGTGTAGCTGCTGGGACATTAGAGAGAGAATACCTCGCCACTGTGCTACTCGGCTCACTGTCACTGAGGCTTGTCGCTGTCAGCAAGATAAATGACATTCCAGCTACCTTGCTATCTGCTTGATACCTGAGAGACAGAGACACCGGTGATGCCCTTCAAATGCTACACACCATCTACCCTGTGTGTGACTGCTTATTATCAGGAGAGAAGTGTGGATGTTCATACAAGTGGGTGGAGGTGTGTGTGTCTCAACATGTCATGTCAGAATACAGATTTGTAAACATTGTTTGTCTACCCCTACATGTATGCATTAGCTTATAAATATGACCCACTTAATCAGGTAACATTTAAAGTATGCTAGAGGGAAATTATCTATGACACTTAATCACGGCCGAGGCACTTGTTTCTGTGCTGGATGAGCATGAGCCATGACAGCTCAGTCCCAGCTCATACACATCTCTGTGGTCAAATAAACACAAATTCCACATGAAAAGAGCATTTAAAATATATTTTTAGCTACATAGTTGTTGGAATGGAACATACCCCATTACTTAATGGTTAAACTTTTCACGATAACAATAGGACAGTGGTTAAGGTGAAATACAGTTATTTTAGTTTAGAGTTTTGGTAATTGACAGTTGATAGCTAAGACATGGGATTTTGCCCAACTTTACCATTAGAACAGCCACGTACAGCTGGCTGCAGTTTCATTGTATATGGCATCTAACTATCACACTAAAACTAAGGGCAAAGGTGGATATTTTCTGAGCTAAGATTAGCATGATGACATGCATTTTTTTTTTTTTTTACTGTGTTCAGCAGAAAACTGCTCATAAATACAAAAATGTGTCGGTAATAACCGTGTTAGTATTTGTCACCATCAACTATTTAACCACCCTTGTTGATTGATTGCAACCCTAAACATTTAAAAAGTGTATTAGTTACTGAGGACATAAACCAAAGCACAATGGTGTTTTAAATATACAAGCACCCTTCACCACATCTTCTGAGTTTATTATGAACGTTTGTGAACAAGTAAACATTAGCAAGACCTGGAATAAGTACACCTTCAAATAGAAACATAGAGATGTAGCATGCAAATAGAGGACAATATGTTGATTGTAAAAATGGCCAACTGTTACAGAACATTATCACACTTCATGCAGTCAGACATTTTTAAATATTGCAAAATCTGTCAAGAATTGAAGTTGTCAAGGTAGGCAAAACACACTGATTTAATCTTATGATTTTGAAGCAACAGGGGTATCACTGAGACCATGTTTAATATACAATGCCTTTTTTCTTTTCTTTTAAAGACTCATCACTTCATTCCTATAGTCTTGGTCAAGGTTTCTAATTTTGTGTTTTGGATGAGTTGGTTTTACTTCCTGTTTTTTTTCTAAAAGCCATTTTCATTGGGCTGTTTTATGGTTTCTACTTCCTGTACTGTCTTCTGTACTGCAACCTGTTGGATTGCATTCAGTCATGGCTTGTATATACTGCCTTATTCTCCTCGTTTCCGCCAGATGTTCCTCTTTTCAAAGTGTTTGTGGCTTGCTTCCTTTCCTGCCTTGTTTTTCCTTGAAGGATTAGATTTCTAAATTGTTGACATTTTAATTCCCTGATTCTGCAGCCCCTTCTGTTTGTGATTAATTTAAATTAATTTTGTTATTCTGTTTGCCAAAGGTTTAGGTTTTCTTTAATAATGCTGCTAGAGTGTTAACCAGGACTAAGAGATCTGAACACACCACACCAGTTTTGAAATCTTTACACTGGCTTCCAGTTAGTCACAGAATAGATATTAAAACCCTTCTAATTGTTTACATCCCAGAGCGGTTTAGGCCCAGAATACATCTGTGATATGGTCAGAGAATAAAAACCTAGCATAGCTGTTAGATCCAAAGATTCTGGTCAACTAGTCCAGACCAGAGTCCAGACTAAACATGGAGAAGTAGCATTTAGCTGTTATGCTGCAAACAAGTGGAACAAACTGCCAGAGGAGATTAAACTTTCACCAAATGTAGACATTTTTAAATCCAGGTTAAAAACGTTTCTTTTCTCAGGCGTCTATGAATGAATTCTGCACGGTAACTTTTGAACTTCTCTTTTTAATCATTTTAATGTAATTTCTGATTTTATTGTGATTCTTGTTGTTTGTTGCTTCCTTTTACCATTTCTTAATATCTGTAATGCTTTAATATCTGTAAATGCCTTGCCTTGCCTTGTTCATGTATTTATGTGTTTTATGCATCTTAATACAATGACAATCCATATTTAGTTAAGCTGCAGTATCCAAAAACCTCTTAAAACCTATAGAGATGATTTAGAATAGACGGAGAAGATTTTGATTTTTCGGCTAATAGCATTATGTCATCTAGGTTGTAAGTTTTTAAAGACCTTGACTCGTTTGGTACAGAGATCTGCAAGGTGCAGTTTAAAAGCTAGTTTGCATCCAATTAGTCTAACAACAAATTGTTGCATATCTCAGTTTTTTTGTACCCAGGTGTAAGGGAATATAGAGAGCAGGTTAAAAATGTCTTTAGTTTTGGAAACAGGAATGTGTGCTTCATATCCTTATTTACATTTCTTATCCTATTTGCTTTACAAATACTCGAACAGGGATACATAAAGTCTTAGATTCATGCTGTGGCCTCACAGCTAATCAAATCCTCATTAAAAGCAGCAATTACAAAACAAATATTTACTTGGGTGATTCCTCTGTGCCAAATACTTTCCTTTTTTCTTTGGCACTTAACAAGTGCAGTGCTGCCAATGGCCTCAGTTTTAGCCCCTAACACCGCATCCTGAGCTGCACACACTCTGCACCAGTAGCTTACTGTTAAGGCTGCCAAATCTCAGTGGTGACCACAGCTACACCAGCATCTCCCTACACTTTCGCCTTCAGGTGGAGAGGCTGACCTTTGTGAGCAGCCAGCTGGAAAATGTCAGTGTGGCGTAAACTGTTAGCAATCTCAATTTGTGATGGCATTTTCTAAAGCCAGACCTGCGGGCTGCCACTCAGAGTCGTGCTGTGGCTCCTGCACATGCACGTGTTCATAAGTATTTATTTGCGTGTGTGACTATGTGTGGTTGTCCATTTTGTTTTTAGACAACTCGACCGATCTGACAGCAGCTGGTTTATTATCTCCTTTCCATTTGTTTTTTGTGTTTAATATGAATTACATAGTTTTAAACTTGGCCCATGTTAATTTTTCTGCTCTTTGGGTGCATGGAGATGAGATTTTAAGCTCAAACAATGACCCAGTCTGCCAAAAAACACATAAAATAAAGCTGCCCTTTAATTAGAATTTGCATGAATCTTTTGAAAGACTTAAGTATGACTCAGAAAGTCCTAAAACTAAAGGTTTATTGCAAACATTTAAATAAGTTAATCCCCACAGGAGGTTTGGGCCTATTATTGAGTGAATGTTTGTCTTTGGCTTCTGAATAATGTAGGCGATCTTCATGAAACTGAATGAGACTGATACAATCTTAATGTTGTCAAATCCACCAAACAAAAGAAGGGGGATGTCAGAAGTGAGGATGAATGTGGTCACTTCAGACAGGGATGGCCTGCTTGCTTACAACAAGCAGCTGGATCTGTTTGCTGTTTGCAAGGCGGTTTTGAAGTGTACAGATTTTTCAAAGACAGGTTATACACAAGCAAGTTTGATGTGCACTTAGGGGTAACTGGAGACCAGCCAGCCAACAAGATGTACTGTTTTCATGTTCAGGACACAAACAGCAAAGCTGATGCAACGTCTCTCTTTACATTTGACACACATAATGAGCATGCTGGTGTATAGCTCAGAGGCAGTGATGGAAAAGGATTTTCTTGTTTTAGTAAAATAAGACATTTGCTTGTTTTCAGATAAAGACATCAGGCAAGGCAAAAGTTGGGTCACAGATATATTTATATTTTATTTTATTCTGTTTACTCACTGAGGAACCACATTATTCCAAAAGCTATCAATCTGCATTTTATTAGTGAGGACCATACTTCAACACTATGAGTTTACTGAAGGATGTTGGTGAGGTTACAGATACATTTGTCTGGTTGTGTGTGGTCCAAGCTCATTGTACTCGTGAAAAGGAAAAACAGATGAATGATATGAAGAGGAATTAGCAAGAGTTGAGATTGTTTGAGGGATGATGGACGAATAGATGAATGAATTATGGTAATGAATAATGAATGGATGTTTAAATGAAGGAGAGTTAGAGAAAATGATGAATGAGTGAAAAAGGGAGGGACAGAGGGTGAGGGATGAATGGCTGGATTTATAAATCAGTCAGAAAGGGAAAAATGGATGAGTAACCAAAAGGAGGGACAGAGGATGGAAAGATGAACTGAAGAATGAATGTGGGAAGGAAAAAGTTAGGAAAGGGATGGTAAGGGTTTAATGATAAATGAATGAAGACAAGGTAGGGAAGGATGGATAGATGAGTTACAAATGGGTGGGATGGAGCATGGAAAGATGGATGGATGAGGGAGGGAAGGAATTAGAAAAAGGGATAGAGGGTTATAGGATGAATGGATGAGGGAGCAGAGGATGGTTGGTGAGGGAATAAATTTAAGGAAGATGGGAGGATGAATGAGTGAATGAGGTAAGGATGCAAGGAAAAAATGAGTGAGAAAAAGGTGGGAGAAAGGATGCAAGAATGAATGGGTGAGAAAAAGGGAGGATAAATGAACAAGAGAAGAAATGAGGATGGGAATGGTGGGGTTGAGAGAGTCAATGTATAGTGCTGAATGGGTGAATCACTGCTCCTCTAGCCTCTATTTCAGGGCTTTCCTGAAGCCTGGAAATCCTTCACATTCAAATTCTCAGGAAACTGTGAGAAATGGAGAAAACTTCAATTAAAACTTCCACCTGAATAAGCCATATCTTTCTAATAAACTTCACCAAATAGTCATTAATATTTAAAGAAGAAATATGCTTTAATCAAATCCTCCTTTCTGTTTACACTGAGAACTGAGAGAATAAGAGAAATGAGTTAGGAAGGTTCTGCAAAGGCTTCCAGCCGACCTTGAAGATGAGGATGTGACGCAATAAACACAAAGGGGAACATTGAGTTTGCAGGCTACAATCAAATCAATTGCATCAAATAAAAACTTTACATTTTTAAATAAAAGACGACAAAGAAAGCAGAATTTGGAAGCATCACCATGCAGGGTGAAGCAAAACAAAGCTGGGTCAGGCTTGCGACAGCAGAGGAGGGTGCTGAAAGCTTTTAAGGCTTTGACCTTTAACAAACAAGTGTTTGAGGTTGTATGGCTAAATGTCAAACAAAAACTTTATAAAAATCCACTTGCAAAGTAGACTTGGACTCTGAAAAACATTGAAAAGGAGTCAGATATGTTTAAATGTACCTCATGAAATGTGAAGAGCTGGGAGAATTGAAAGATTCCGGTTGTTTTGGCTGTTTTATTCTTTTATCTGACAGAAAATGTGGGGATTGGATAAGAAGAATAAGATTTGAAGAGAGGAGTTGCGTACACAGATGCTCCAGCTGTTGTCAGATCCAGTTTGGTGCTAGGGTGTTCCCTGTGAGAGTGTGTGTGTGTCCATGCAGGCTGCTGTGGATCATGGTTAGCTGCTACATCTACCTCTTGATGTTGGCACACTCACTCTTGTTCTTTGTGACTGACCAATGGATTGATTTGTCACTGAATCTGGTGGTGGCTCTTCTGGGTGTGCATGGAAATTCCTGGCATGAAGCAGTCCCCCCCGGAGCCTGGATGCTGTCGGAAGGTTACTATGACAACTGATGGGACTTACTGCTGGCAGATGATTTTGTGAAAGAGGGCATCACAGACAGAGGGCTACCACTGTCACAAGAAATTTACTGAATATCTAAATTTTACCCTCATACTTTTGTCTGTCGGTTCACACATAAAACATTAGGCCCTCCTTCTCCCAGGTTTTCAGTAGAGAGGTTTAAACAAATCTTACCGTGGTTCTCACTGTATTTGGTGGCAGTTTTAATAAGGAGGGCTGCCCTCTGTGATTTTTTTCCCCCCATCAGTAAAGAGAAGATGGAGTAGACCAATTAGCTCTGCCTTTAACAAATCTACTTTAAAATAGAGAACTAAGAAACTAAAGGAATGTAATTTATTATATTGGTGTTTTTATGCAAGGCAAATTATCTCAATTTCATGCAGAAATGAGTAATAAACCAGTGGATAATTGTATGATTTTGCCTGTTTAACTTTAGCTTCAGGGAGCCTGATAAATAATCTTTCCCACTTAATGTTTAATGCTACAATTTCTAAACAGAGAAGGGCTGAATAAGCATTTTTCCTAGCATTTAACACATGCTGCTTCCATTTAAACCACTTGGGCACTTATTCAGTTAATATGAAATTAAACTCAGTCATTCAGCCAACAAAACGAGGATGGTGGTTTGCACGCTTGTTCCTGCCGCAAATCACTAAAAGGGAAGAAAAAAATACTTTTTTTCCTCCTTATAGAATGACAAAGCAAGCTGCAGCAACATGGGCTCTGCAGCTTTTCCCCTAAAGCTCTGGCTTGGCTGCTTGGACGGAGCTGAAATGGGCTGAGACACTAAAAAAGTACATCCAGCAACATCCTCAGTGGGCTGCCTCTCTGTGACATTTCAGCTGTCTTGAGGCTTTGTGCTGGAGACATTTACGATATCTAATGTAGGGGTGTGTGTGTGTGTATGTGTGTGTGTGCGTCCATGAAAAAACACAAGTGTGTTTAATGGGACTTCCAAAACTTTTAAAAAACATGCTTTCTTGTCAACGGTTAAATGATCTTGGAGTTGTAATCACATATTTCTGGCATTTTTTTTTATTTCTAAGCTTCCTATGTCTTAGATATATCTCGTCATTTGTGTCATATTTTTCCTGCTATGGGTTAGGATATTTTCTTTTTACCTCCATGTTTTCCAACAAAATGGGACAAGAAACACAGAAGTCTCGTTTTACAATTTCCTTCATTATACATTTACTTGGGAAGTTGCCCAACAAGACAACTACATTCACCAGTTACTTTATCATATCTATTGTTTCAATTGTTTGTAAATACACATGTCTAATTATTCATTCACATGACAGCAACTGCATTTAGTCATGTAGACATGGTCAAGACAACTTCCTGAAGTTCAAAATGAGCATCAGGATGAGGAAGAAATGAGATTTAAGTTACTTTACATGTGGCATGGTTCTTGGTCTGAGAATTTACTGGGATTTTTACACACAACCATCTATAGGGTTTACAGAAAATGGTCTGAAGAAGAGAAAACACCCTGTGAGCAGCATTTGTCTGGACCTCTTGTTGTCGTAGATTGGGCAGACACGCTGGAGATGATAGAAAGGCAACAGGAAGTCTAATCAGCACTGGTTCCAAGCAAGGTCTGCAGACCGGCATCTCTGAACACACAACACGTCCAACCTTGAAGCAGATGGGCAGCAGAAGACCCCATCGGGTGTCTCCTGTCAGCTAAGAACAGGAAACTGAGGCTACAATTCACAAAGACTCACCAACACTGGACAATAGAAGATGGAGAAACGTTGCTGTTCTGATGAGTCTCCATTTCAGCTCCACATTCAGATGGTAGGATCAGAATGTGAAGGAAACATCATGAATATATGACCTGATCCTTCTTAAATCAACAGTTCAGACTGGAGGTGGTGTAATAGTGTGGGGGAAATATCTTGGCCCATTTTGGGCCCCTTAGTACCAACATGGCAACCACCAAAGCCTGAGAATTGTTGCTGAGCAACTACAGGATGTGGTGGAACGGGAAATTCTCATCATGGATGTTCAGATGACAAATCTTCAGCAGCTGTGTGATGTTATCATGTCAGTGTGGAAGAAAATCCCTGAGGAACGCTGACGAATACCAATACTTTGTTCAATCTCTGCCAAGAAGAATTAAGGTAGTTTTGAAGTCAAAATAGGATCTAATCCGGTTAAAAAGTGGACCTAATCAAGGGGCCGGTGAGTGTATCAAAACTGGGAAGTCTTTGAGTTACTTTGGTATGAGGAGAATTTTCAGTACCAAAGATCAAAGTGGACCGACACACTGACAACATTAAATGTTAATTTGCTGAAACACAAAGCAGACAGCTGCAGGGCCAGACTTGTCTGGAACTGGTTCAGCTAAGCAACGTATGGAAAAATTAACCTCAGGAGCTTCGGTTAAGTAAAACAATTTGGCACCAGCACAGGAATCAACCCTGTCAGCGTCAAGATGCTATGAAAATCATTTAACATCACATTTCACTTTCATCCATAATGAATCAGCCCTTCAGCAAGCCCTGTTGAAGTTGCTGGTGAAAACCAAGCTAATGGTACTAAATTAATACTTTGGATTACAGCAAGTTGCTGAGATTTTTTGTTTTGTTTGTTTCTGTGGTCACAGCATGAGGTACTGTTCCACTGACCAGAGGTCTCTGCAGTCTTACACAAATTCAAGATAAGCAAATAACCTCAAACTTGTCCACAAGTTATGCAAATTCTATAAATTGCATTAAACAACAATAAAACTCTTTTAAAAAATCAGTAAAGGGAATTTCTTTATGAGGAACTTATTTTTTTTCCTTCCTCAAACACAAGGAATTTACTTTGCTCTGAAAAGTAAAAGCAAAGGTTAAATAATGATGGAATGATTCTTATTTTCTATTCAAATCCCTACTGGAAGACACAGTTTAGATCTCTGAAGCAGCTCAGTTGCTGGGAATTGTGCACAAATAAAGGCATGCACTTGTCTACACACATTAACACACAGATTTGATGGCACCAGAACTTTTCCAATTCCTGCGATGAAATTAGACAACCTGTCATTGAAGTCTGAAGTCATACTGTGTGTGTATGTGTGTGTGTTCATGGCTGTCATTGTGTGTGCATGTGTTTCCCTCTCTCCTGAGGTGTAATTACCAGTTGTGCTGCCACTGGGGTCTCCAGCTGTATGTGAGCACCCAGAGACAGGCCACCCAGAAGAGGAACTGTGGCAGTAATTGGCCAGAGTGGACCTGTAGAGAATGCATGCAATCATTAAAAGAGACACAAAAAATAAAAAAAGGTAAACAAACAGTGCTGAGCAACATTGGAAACATTTCTTCCTTATACACAAAGTATAGGAAGACAGATACACACACATACACACACGCTCACATAAATGTTGCTACATTAAAAGTTCACTTGAATAAAATATCTTCAGTAAAAAAACAAAACAAAACGGTGGCCATTTCATAAAGTGACTCTAAAAAAGGCTCCTTCACTCTGCAAAATAGCAACAAAAATGACCCAACAAAGCAAATGGCAGAGTTGTTAGTTCAATATAACATTTGAAGAAAAGTTTGATATAAAAAGTATCTGAAAGCAACAAGGGAAGAAAAAGTTTGGAAGTGTTATTTCCTCCAATCATTTCTCCCCTTTGATAATACCAGTTGATATTATATTATATAACCTGATTAGTGTCCATTACAACACGGTACAACTCAGAAGCATTGTGTGTTCATGGAATGAGCAACACAGCTAAACGTCTGGGTAACACCCACAAAAAACAAATAAATGTGATATTAACTCTTGTTTTGAGCTTGTGTGCCGGTCACAAATGTGATGTCACAAAACAAAAGATCCCATTTCTCCAGAATCTGGGACCAGTTATCTCCAGGATGACACTCACAGAGCCAGGATCATCACTTAGTACCTCCAGAATCGAAGAGGATAAAATGACCTGCGTTGAGTCCAGACTGCAACCCAACTGAGAACTTCCGCTTTGGCAAGCAGTATGTGCCAGGGGGACCAACACAACCATGCTAGTTGACGTTTAACGACTCCTGGTTGAGGAATCGGATGCCATCCCACAACTAAACTTGACCAGCTTGAGGTGCAAGTGCCAAACTGTTGTGGCTGTGCATGAAACCTCTACATGCTGCTGCGTTTAGAGTGTAAAAATGGCCAATATGTGTTGTACTTATTACTCAACCAAGAAACTCAGAACAAGAGTATATACGTTCAGCAGAACTGATGGGTCGTGGTTGAGCGCCTTGCATGGCGGCTTCCGCCATCAGTGTCTGAATGTGTGTGTGAATGTGTGTGTGAATGTGATGTATATTGTAAAGCGCTTTGGATAAAAGCGCTATATCAAGGGCGGCTGTAGCTCAGGAGGAAGAGCAGTCGTCTTCCAACCGAAAGGTTGGTGGACACTCCTTGGGCAAGACACTTAACCCCACAGCCTCCCGATGTGCCTATCGGGGTATGAGTGTGTGAATGTGTGTGTGAAGCGCTTTGAGTGGTCAAGCCAACTGGAAAAGCGCTGTAAAGTACACGTCCATTGACCATTTACAGGGTAAAGTCTGTCCTCGAGGTCCTCTGTCCTGCATGTTTTCAGTGTGTCCCTGCTCCAACACACCTGACTCAATTTAAATGGATCCAACAGCCTGTGAAGTTCTGAACAATGACTCATTAATTTGACTCAGGTGTGTTGGAGAAGGGATGCTTTGAAAACCTGCAGGATTGTGGCCCTAGAGGACCAGAGTTGGACACCCCTGTGCTATATAAAAACAGATCACTTACCTTTTTTTTTTGTTTTGTTTTACCATATTAGTTAATTTCTAACCATAAATCTCTCATAACCCTGTTTTTCCCTGGATTGTATGAAGATAAACCTAAGCAACATTGAGACATTTTTCTTTAAGGCCTTTTAGTTCCAATAAGCATTTGCTTAAACTGCAACTTGTGTGGCAATAAAGGCAAACATGTTGAAATTCAATGAAAAAAATAATACTATTCACAAAATTAAAAACACTGTTAGTTGAATCCATTAATGGGCATCATGCTATTAGATCATCATTGTTGCATTGCAGTGGGAAATGCATATTTTTTAAAACATCCATTTAGTAGGGTCAGAAAATCAGCCCTGTTTTTATATTTGCTTGTTGACAGTTCTTTACAGCTAACCCAGAAGGTTTATTAGGTAGGTAATTTAGCTCAAGCTTAATAAAATAACAACTTTTTCAACCCATAATTAACTTTTCCCTCTTCAGTTGACAACACATTTATTTGGAAATGCAAAGCTTTCACTAAACTGAGATTGTAAAAAACACACAAAACGAAAGAAAATCAACAGATAGCAGCAAATGCAGAGGAGCAACATTCATACAGTTGTATGAAATTTAATTAATGTTTAACTACTAAAATTTATAAGTACGTTGCTTGATGGATGTATTTATTTACATTGCGTCCTTGAAATGACTAAGATGACGAGATGCTGGTTTAAAGAGACATAATGTGGATTTTCTTTGTTTAGAAAATATTAACAAAAAGATAAAGTATGTCTGCATTATGCTGCAGAGATCTCCATCACTTTAGTGTGCCTTAAAATTAAACAAATTTATCCAAACTTTTTTCCACCCTGTGGACGGATAGATGTGAACGTCATGGATGCTGAAGATCTTAATAGAATAGAGAGGGAGCGAGAGGACATGCTGTAACGCGAGACTCGGCGAGACTTGGCAGGATCAACATGGCGCGCCACTAAAACAAACAA